>JACXGJ010006738.1:0-17634 GCA_016801105.1 Esox niger
TTCTGTCAAATCAATAGACAACGGGCTATGTTGAAATGCTCCAAACAGATGCGGGCCACAGCCAATGGGCTGATCTACAAATCATCTTTCGCCATAAATAACTGATCATTATTATTTGTAGATCAGTCAGTCTATCACAATTTACCCATGATGCATTGTGGTCTGATCTTAGCAAACACAGCCAATCTTTTATGAAGAGAAAAACGGGAAACTAATCATCTGGATTATTTTATATCCTGGTATGTATAATTATTCTGCATGCCCAATAAGAATGTGTGGGTGATGACCATGCACATGTACACATCTGAACACTAACATTTATATGATAGGTGCCTGCTTTCTCCATTCTGCAGCCAGTCGTTTTATTTGGCCTACTTTCTTTCTGCAAAAATAAACTCTCCTCAGGCAGATTGCGTGATTTGTTGTTTTGCTTTTGTCATTTACCTTATGTATTTCCTTTGAATGTTTCTTAATTTGATCGTCGGACGCGTGCGTGTGAGGTTTAGCAATTGACTCATATTAGCCCTTCCCTCAACATACTGTTTTTTCTTTAAAGAAATATGTT
The DNA here is from genome assembly GCA_016801105.1 of Esox niger. Taxonomy (NCBI): domain Eukaryota; kingdom Metazoa; phylum Chordata; class Actinopteri; order Esociformes; family Esocidae; genus Esox; species Esox niger. The sequence continues at coordinate 566 of JACXGJ010006738.1, forward strand.
CATATACGGTTTTAAATATATCCGTTGGGTGCGGTAAATCTTTGTTTTGGTTTTATTCTGTTCACCCCGAAAATATTTTCGTCCTCCCCTGCATTAGAAAGGCGCGGCCCCCTCCCTCATCATAAGCGATGTGATGTGGCTCCATGTGAATCCTGTTTCTGCAGATTGCAATTAGGGTACTCTGTAGTCGGTAGCCTGTTTGGACCCGATCTGTGGCACAATGAGAGCTTTCAGATAATACGGTATAACTAGATTTAAATAAATCATTTGTATACATTAGATATTGCATTTGCGCCGTTTAGCCAAGCATAGGAATTTAATGCAAACAGAAATGGTCTTTATAAGTTATTTGTATGTTGGTGGTGGGATACTTGAAAATCTGGAGAAATGATACTCCACCGGTGAAGAATATTAAATTATCTACACATTTTGGAGGATATAATAAGGGAAAAAGTTTGACCATGGCCATCTATACCATTACAACCCATAAAATATATGTAGTGCGATTTCAGCATTACGTTTTCAAATAACCATTATCACAGCCATAACCTGTCAACTCCATCACCTGATAGATTACATTGTAAGTTTTTACGTAATGAAGTAACTAAGAAAACGAATATGTACTACATTCTTGACCACTTGACATGGCCTCATAATGCCAATAACCAACAGTGCAGACATTATTTGTGCTATTTGTACCACTTGAGTGATGAAGGGATTTTTTTGTAACATAAACTCTAAGAGTTCTGAAAGAATTGTTATGTTTGTTTTTATTGCACTTATTCAGATATGTTTTCAACATGGTTACTGGTTTTTCAAATCCATCACTGTAATGGCTTTACCCTTTAACATCAGTGTCACTTTGTGACAACTGTTGATGTTAAAAGGGCTTTATAAAATAAATGTGATTGATTGAAAATACATTTGATTGATATCCACAAAATATCAGTTTATATACCATATTTCTCAATACCATATCTGTGTACATACGTGCTATAGTAGATCTGGTGTTTGCTTTATAAATGTTGTATGTTTGGCATGGATTCTAGAAAGACATTCTACTTGTAGCAACAGTACAGAAACAGGTAGCAAAATTAGCTTTGGTTATTATTTTGTAAATAAGCAGAGGGTCTTATTGATATTAACTCAAAGAAACAATTAGGGTGAACAGTCTTGCTCACTTAACCAGCACAGGGATTCGATCTGGCAACCTTCCAGTTTCTGGTCAGGTGCTCTAATGTTAGACTATCTACAGCCTATTTGCTATGGTGCATGAAGTGAAATATAATTGTTATATAACATGTATTACTACAATGAGTTACACAGTCAATGCATTTATATAAGAAAATGCCTTATAGTGCCTAATGAAGTTGACACAAACATTTAAGAAAAAAATTTGTGAAAACACTGTGAAGTATTCATAATTTAATGTACACAAATTCTTTTAATTGTCCATCTTTGCTGGAAATGCTGAGAAACAAATACAGGATATTTCACATAAACCTCTTTTCCCCTCTAGACTATGTGGAGTATGTGGATACTGCTGGGCACTGCTCTCAGTGTTGGTGAGTTATTTCACTGTATTTAAATTTTTTTTTCAAACCAGTCATTCACCAACGCTTAATATAATCTAAGATGAAATGCATTAATCTGCTCACATAGTTAATGTGAATGAGGTTAACAAATTATTCCATCTACTAATAACAACAAACCACCTGGTACAATTACCTGGATGGTAGATTATTCAGGCTGATTGCCTACATTATATTTCTGTGCCTATTTGCCACATCTGTAGTGAAGCTTTTGATATTGTTGATCATGACCAATTGCTGAAAAGACTGAGACATATAGATTCACATCTTCTGCCATGTCATGGTTTGATTGTTGTCTAATATAACCCAAAGGATCTTCTTAATGCAAACCCATCCAATCTGCTTGAGCGTGGATTACTGTCCTGAAGTCGACTCAGGCTTTAATTATTCTGCTTTTACCCATGACCTTCTGCTAATCTTAAATACAGCCTTTGTTTCGATGTATGTGATTACTAAACATTGTACCTCACCTAGCATAACTTAATCTCAGAGTGCTCCAGTCTGGTCTGGATTGGGTAACAAGCAATAAGCTAGTTATAAATATAGATATAAATCTAAATGCATTGTATTTGGGACAAGAAACAGTTCAATACTGTGGACATTGGGAAAGGGAGGAGAACTTGCTGGGTTTTATCCTAAATAACAAGCTAGCATTGTCAACACCAATGGACTAAATGTCTGTAAGGTTTGGAAGTGGAACAGGAGGTGCTCTGCTTTCTCTCAGGCCTTATTGAGTTCTACAGGCTCTTGTTTTGCCTCAACTAAACTGCTGACCAGTTGCACGGTCTAGTCTGGCAACTAAACAACATAGATAAATGCATGTGGTCCAGAACAGAGCAGTGCATATATGCCACTTAGACATTGAGGCGTGAATGTAATGATCTGCATGTCATTTCTCCTGGATCAGAGAGAGCGTTTCTCTAGCTCTTTGTTAGGGGTGTACAAAAATACCCTCCAAATAGTTTCCTTTCTTTATATTTCACTATTCCCACCCATTCTCTCTCTCTCTCTCTCTCTCTCTCTCTCTCTCTCTCTCAGAGAGCTACTTGGTGCACGATGTACATGAGCGTCTGTCACATGGGCGTCAGCTGAAGATCTACCTCCCAAAGAGCTCTTCAAAGCTAGAGTTCACACCTGCTGAAGAGCCCACAAAGACCTTCCTGTACTGGGACCAAGGTGCCATGACAACAAGAGGGCGGGTTTCTGGGACAGGAACTGACAGGCGCTGGTATCTGGACAAGGTGACTGACTCTTTAATTGTCCAATTAAATAAATATCACCTCAAAGACAATGAAGCGCATTGTATAATATGCCATCAGAATTCCAATTGGAGTGTCGGGGCTTGGTATATAGAAAGACATTAACACTCATTCCATCAACAAGACTACCACGTTATCTACCGTGGCTCTCAAAAGTATTCAATCCCCTTGGGCTTTTCAATGACATGACAATGTATATGTGTAGGCCACTTTCTGTCTGGGGGGGTAAGCCCCAAATGTATTGTGATCCTAGCAATATCCTAGCAATACATTCATTAGACAAAAATATGCCCGCTGATCAAAACAGATGACAGATCTGTTTTGAACACAATAGATGTATCAAGGTGGTGAATACATTTGAGAGCCCCTCGGTCTGAACACATCTATTCATCCATCATTAATATCTGTCTCTATTTCTCCCTCTAATCTCATTATATTGTGAAGTTATTGTAAATGCATTTGATTTGACTGTCCCTGTTCACCATTGGTCTGTAGGTTACATACGAGGACCAGGGGACCTACGTCCAGAGAGACCACTGGAATAAGGAGCTATCCTCTCTTAAGGTGGCCGTGACCAGTGAGTGAAGGAGGGGGGATATGGTCGGGGTGGGAGACTTTGGCATTTCATTGAGTTCATGTATTTTGAGGCTGTTGCTTGGGGTAAAGGATCTTTTTACTTTTTGTTCTTTTGTCCTTACACTGGCTTGTTCATCGCTGTCTTCCTACCGACTCTCCCTCCCTCCCTCCCTCTCCCAACCCCAACTCCCTGAATTTTCCAGAAAATAAAAGTTTTAAATTTTATTATTTATTATTATTATTATTACATTATCTCATACCTTATTTAATCAGTAAGGTAGGCCATTGAGACTATACTCTCTATTTTAAGGAAGACCTTGCCATGAAGGCAGCAGTGGTCAACACAGCATAGCCACATACCAAACAATTGGCACAAAAAACTGCTTGATACTGCCTACAGGAAACATTTATAGTCCTTCTGAGCAGATAACAAATAGACATTGACTGTATGCTTTTTCAGTTCTTGTTTCCACCTGTTTCCTGTCCCACCTTCTCACATCCTTTCTCGATCTCTCCTTCACCCCCTCCCCCAGCCAGGCATGACTACTTGAAGTGCATAGCAGGCGAGGACCTCTTTATCTCATTGGAAGGCATCGACCTAGCCGATGCCCATCTGTACTTCTCAGGCCCTGACGCCAACATCACGCTTGTGCGCGACGGAGCTGCGGTCACCCAGAATCACCCAGAATACGGGGACCGGGTCAAAACCTACTCCACTAAAATCACCATTGAAAACGTCAACACGACAGACGTGGGCTACTATACACTGAGGGATAGGAGAGACCGGCTGGTCTCTATCATTAGGATGGAACTCACAGGTGTGTGTGTGTGTGTGTGTGTGTGTGTGTGTGAGGGATTGCAAGCTAACATCTCAGAACAACATCTCAGAACAACATCTCAGAGCAAGTCAATGTTGTGGGCTATGGCAACAGAGTGACACACCATGTTCCTCTGCTATCAGCTAAAAACAAGGAAAGGTAGTGGACTCACAATCACTGTACCGTTGAGAAGTAGCTGAACATCACCTGGCACGATCAATCCGGTTCTGTTTACTTGAGTGGCCCATTCAGTCCCCAAGCCTCAACCTAGTAGAGTGTGAAACTGGCTGTTCGCATCATGAATGTACCGCTGTCAGTATAGTCCAACACCCACTGGAATGTCTCCAACACCTTGTTAAATCCATGCCGAAGAATTCAGTCTGTTCTGAAGGCACGAGGCTCTATTCCAGTACCAGATGGCTTTACTAAAATAACTGACTGTATAACTACTGTGTTCCACTGTACACCTCCTCCCCTTCGCCTCACCTCCTCCTCCACCCTGCCCTCGTCCTCCTCCCCCACACCTCCCCTCCTCTTCCCCCTCTCCCTTCAGACCACCACGAGGGTGAACATGCCAATCACTCCTATATCACATACCTGACCCTCATCCTCCTGGGGGTCCCCACCGCGATCTGCTGCTGTTGCCGGAAGAAGATTTTCAAGAAGAAAGCCCCCCACACCGCGGCCGTCCTTCAGGGGACCCCAGAGACGCAGCATCCTCCTCCTGGCTACAACGTGCCTGGGGGAGGAGTGTCCCCTGGACCCGGAGGTCCGGTAAGGCACTGTCGGATTTGTGTGGTGGCTTTAGCACCCGATTCTCTAGTGTTTTCAAAGGTAGCGGGGGCGGGGTTAGTGTATAGGCAGCAGGGTGGCATGTGGGACACAACCCTTGTAGAAGTGGCCCTTTATGCTCCCTTTGGAATGTCTGCCCCCTCTCTTTGTGGATGGCCGGTACTGACATGGCCTTGGGTAACCTGAGACTAAAGCCTCGTGCAATCTTCCCAGATGATCACCCGTGTTTACTCAGTTTGTCCGTTATGACAAAACGTGTTTTGCTGTGATTCTTGCAGGTGTTTTATCATGGCCCAGGTCCAGACCATAACGTGGTAGGTGATGCCTTTCTTGTCATCAGCTGTCCACCCTGTGGAGTGCTTGTGCATGGCTTGTGTGTTGTGTGACATTGGAAACGCGGTTGCTTATGAGTGTGTTGTTGGCAGAGTCTCTGATCTGAATTACTTTGGAATAATCCTTTTGTATGTGTATCTTTTCAATGTTTTATCTTATAGTCTATATGTAGCTACATTATGTGTATACAAGGATAACATATAAGTGCAGAGATGGAATTGTCCCTAGCCTGACTCTTCAGACTGGGCTAGTATAACTCGGGCCCATGTAGCCGGCCTGACTGTAGCACTTTTCCAAATATTGCTTGGCACAGATTTTGGACCCGAAATCCCTGATCAAAATAATATGTCTATACTGAGCACCTGGTTCTGACTGTAGGAACTGTGGTCCTTCTCCTTTTCCAGGGAGGCTACCCCCAGGTCCAACCTTACCCCGACCCAGGGATGGCGGGCCAGCCTCAGTGGACCGGACCACATTTTCAAGTGAGTCCATTTATTTACATCTCCGGTCTCTAGTCTCCATTTGTTCCGTTGTGCGCCGGCAGGGGGCGATTAGCGAGCAAGCAGCTAGCAAGTGGAGGATTGGCAGTCCTATTTGACCAGGGCACATGGGCTTTACCGGCTGGTCTCAGGGGAATACGTAACATATTCTACATAAATCTTATGTTATCTGACGTTAGGATACAGACTGGTCGCTAGGGGCAGCTTAAAGAAAATGCCTCCAGTACTGTGATACAAACCTTAACCCTAACTTTAACCCCAGTACTGTGATACCAACCTTAACCCTAACTTTAACCCCAGTACTGTGATACCAACCTTAACCCTAAATTTAACCCTAGTACTGTGATACCAAGTTTAACCCTAACTTTAACCCCAGTACTGTGATGCCAACCTTAACTCTAACTTTAACCCCAGTACTGTGATACCAACCTTAACCCTAACTTTAACCCCAGTACTGTGATACCAACCTTAACCCTAATTTTAACCCCAGTACTGTGATACCAACCTTAACCCTAAATTTAACCCTAGTACTGTGATACCAAGTTTAACCCTAACTTTAACCCCAGTACTGTGATGCCAACCTTAACCCTAACCTTAACTGTATTTTCTAAAATGGGATACTTTTTTGTAGCATTTATAAGATATATATTTCTTGCACATTTGTAATTTAGTGAACATTTCGGTAGCACCATATAATGTTGCCTAACTGAGTTAACATATCAAACAAATTTGCTTTAAAAGATTTACATAAGTATTTCATTAAAAACTGTTTAATAGATGGACGCTCTGATTGGTATGTCAACCATGGACTCTGTGTTTGACGGGGACTTTTTGCTGTGCATTTGTTCCAGGGTTTCAACCAAGGCTATCCTCCACAGGACCCTATGAACCCCCAAGCCCAACCCCCTCAGTGGAACAGTCCTCAATACAACCCTGGTGGTCCTCCCATGGTAGCTCTGGCTATTATTTGATTCTTCATTTTATTGATAACGGCTAATATTTCTCTTTCTCTGTTCTACTTTACTTTTTATGCAATGCCAGTCTACTTAGCTGTAGTTAACTCCTGATATTTAGTTATGTGGTGTAACAAGTTAACCTCTCTTTTTTTAATCGGACTCTGGCTTTTTCTGACCCCTATAACAGTGGAGTGGGCCGCCCAACCAGTGTCAGTATCCGGTGGCTCCGATGGTGCGTCTCAACTCTACTTAACCAAAGTCTAGTGTGTGTGTGTGTGTGTGTGTGTGTGTGTGTGTGTGTGTGTGCGTGCGTGCGTGTGTGTGTGTGTCTGTGTGTGTCTGTGTGTGTGTATCTGTGTGTGTTTGGTTCATGTATGTTTGCGTTTGTGCACACCTGCGTGAGTGTGAATGTGGACAATCAATGAATTTGTGTGACAAATTTTGTGTGTGTCTGACAGGGGTACGCTCCGGTGCTGTACAGTGCCCCCCCTCCCGGTGAGCCGGTAAAGGAGGAGATAAAGATGGACAAAATGTCTCCTGCTGATCCTCTCTTGGCCCACTCACTACAGCCCCCCCAGGTCAGTCTGTTTCTCTGTGTCCCTTGCCGTAACACACAATCTCTCATAAGCTCCCTTTAAGATACATGTTTTTTAATACATGCCTTTTCACAACACACCCTTTTCATTGTCCTCCTCCCCCCAGGTTTCATCTCCGTCAGTTCCCATGCCCACCTCTGACATTCTGCACTCCACGGATACAGCCTACCAGTTCAACATTGACACGGGAAAGAACGCCACCACCACTAACACCGCCAACTTCCTGTAGAACACCACCCAATGACCCAGGCAGGAGCGATCTTATCAACGTTATGAAAGCTCTGTACCGGTACGGTTTGATGGCATCTCCATTCCTCGTCTCCTTCCCAGTGTGGCCGCTGATATTAATTTGAGGTACAAACCATGGGGGCTGTCTGCCATTCCTATTAGAAAAGTGTCAGACAATGGAAGTTAAGGCATTTACCAGCAAAAAGATAGTTATGCTCAGATATCCTGAGGATAATCCTCAATAGTTATCCCCATAAATCCTTTCAATTTTAATGTTTAATGACTAGGTCACAAGCTGTGTTTTCAATTAACACCTACTCCTTACATGTACTAACAATTAAAGTACAAACCATACATTTGTTTAATAGCGAATGAATGCAGAAAACGAAAGTAGGCACATATCTTGTGTTGGGCTAGTGTTGAAAATGCACTAGAAAGGGAAGATGGGTGTGGATGACAGAGACTAAGAAATATGTTGTTAAAAATGTTTTCCAATGTGTCTTTTTACTTCTTTTTTTTTTACATCTTTGAAAAACTCCCAACATCCAACCATGATCTAAATTAAATAATAGTTATCCAGCCAGGTCATCTAAACGTTTATGTATCTAACTGCTGTTTCCTGAAAGGGACTGAGTTACGTCACACTATGGGTTTGTTCTCAGACCAAATCTATCCACCAATACAGTCATGCTTTGAAGATGCCCAATAGAAAACCTGCCCACAGTCCACACTTTGAACAATGCCCAAGATATTGCCACTCCTCAAATAGATTGGGTTTGTACCTTGCTAGGTAGCACTTGCTCTTTGCTGTTATACGCCATGGAGAATCCAGTGCAGGTTGTACTGCATAGAAAGGAACCTGATTTGCAACACCCACACATTGAAGTGAATTCAGAGCCTTAAGCCACAACAATCAATGATCGGTCCACAGTGCATACCCGGTTCAGTTCATGTTGACAACAACGTGCATTTTCTAGCAATGCCTAAAGAGCTATGTCGGCCCTGCCAACTAACTTCCATATCTGGGAGAATGCTTAACTCCCACGATAGAGGCCCACACTGAGTGGTATAGATCAGCATCCAGGCTGGGACAACCTGAGATCTGTCGACTTGGGCAAATGCAGAACCACGCTTGTGGAGCGGACTGAAACGCATCAGTCATGGTCACCTTGACTTGGTTCTGACAATGGGAAGTCCCTGCGGAAATTCTCCCGATTATTATGAAGAACCCCAGGTCATCATCCAAACACAGACCCTGCCTTCTCCGAGCAATGAAGAGCAAGGGATATGAGGAAGTATTATTTTCAGGAATAAAGATGTGGTTCAAGCCCAAGTCCATAGTGTGTCGTAAGGAAACCACATTATAGCCAGTCATCATCAATCAGCTGTTGCGAGGAGATCTTGTCATCCTCTCAGAATAGCTAAATAATAGCTTTCGGCCTGTCCAGGGGTTCCGTCCAGTTGTATACATGAACATTACAAATGAATTTATGTTCAGAAGTGCAGTTGTTTGCATGGTGTCATTTCAACAGGGTATGCAGAGTAAAAGTACTGTTTTGGTAGCAATAAGAAATATTTGTGAAATGGGTACTATTTTATCAGGATGGTACATATCAGAAGCATCCCAAACATGGGCAGGAGAGGGGAGGAAAGGCTTTCCTGCATTTAGTTACAGCCATTTCTTTGAGCCTGTTGTCAAAAACAAAAGTCCCACCGGCCACTGTGGAGCCCCATGGGGAACCAATTCCCTACATCGGCGCTCAGCACCAGACCTGGAGGGCCAAAACTCCTGTTGTCATTTGTGCCAGGTCCAGATCTCTGGATAAATGGAGATTATACATAAAGACCAATGGAAATGGAAATAATGTTTAAACCTCAGTCATCTGGAGCACCAACAAAAACCAGTAGTGTTAGGGCCCTCCAGGACCTCCAGGTGGTGGATAGCCCTGCCCTGAACACTGATGCCCCTCTGAAGAGACTAGCTCACAGTGTGTGGGACATGGCTGCCAGCTAGGACTCAGACATTATCTGGATTGAATTTAAGGTACATAATGCTCATTAAAAATCACGTCATTTATCATATTTATTTTTAATAATGAAGGACTCTATTATGTTGAACAGACAGTGCCTTCATCGGCTTTAAAGTTCACCCTAGGTGCTGAACTTGGGTCAGTATAGCATTTTCCCCACTGAAGGGAGAGGTGAGTGTTTTTCCCCTAGGGGACATCTCACTCTGGAGCCTCCGGCACCTGTCCGGTCACCTGACAAGGAAAAACTCTCCTTCCCAACTAATTATACATTATATTCTGGGTCAGGAGCATCTCCCAACAATGTGACCTGACCAGGAAAATCTCCTGGTCCTAGTTTATCGTTTTATTGAGGTTACTGTTCTTACGTTACAAAATAGCTAATTATACTTCAACTGTTAAATTGTGACATTTCCAAGGAACCAAAGTTGGCATTCTACCTCTCATTCCTTCATCAACACATACTGTACAGGCTCTGTTCCAGTACCTTCCCTGGCAAACCATCTAGAATGAAGCGTTGGCTGGCTGTGAAGACACCACTGCTGTTGACCAGGCCCCATAACATACTATAGAGAGTAGGGACGACGTTTTATTGTGCTGGTGTGGATGATGAAACAGAGCACGTATATGTGTAGAGGAATTATATGTTTATATTGGGCATTCATTCATAGTAATATGCTAGTCTGGACAACGGCACCTGGCCTAACAGTTTACTCAAAGGTCATCATATTGCTGCGTCATGGCTATTGTTACTACTACTTGTTGTTGCTACTACTTGTTGCTGCTACCCAGGTTTACTAAAGTTAGTCAACAACCACTGTGACTGTTTTGTCTGTTACCGATACCCCCATAAACTGTAACCCAACCAGCTACTCCTTGGACGTATTTATTAGTGGAGATCATAGCAAAAGGTTTGGCTATAGAAACAGTTGAAAAACAGTAGAATTGTTTGTTATGAAACAATTTGCAATGGTGTGTAGTAAGAAATACAACTGAAGCTATGATACCTTTTTTATTAACATTAATTTAACATTTTGTTACCTAATACTTTATTAATACCTTGTGAGCTTTTTCGGGCAACTGATTTTCTCATTTTGAAACCGCGTCTCATGAGAATTGATTGCTGTATGCAGTATGACAGATGAAATGTCAGATTTCCAATGAAATATTAGGTTACACTTTATTTTGAGAGTCCCATCTATAGATTTTAAATTTATTATAATAACAGTATCAACAAACTCTGTTGATAAGCAAGTGCTCGCTAGGGTTAGGTTTAGGTTAGGTTGTGGGTAAGAGTTAAGATAAGGGATATGATAAAGCTTAGTCTTAGTAGATGATTAATTAAAATATTACTGGTAATCAGTAGAAAATCTGCAGTCCCTCTACAGAAAGACTTTTGGGACTCTCCAACTAAAATGTTACCCCATTTTATTACACAGTGCCATGCCCTGATTTTGTCTATTTTTGCATATTCTTGTCACTTGTTTTCTTTAACGAAAAAATCTAATAAAGGGAACCTGAATGAACAACACAACGCAAGATTTGTGTACTTCTTTTTTATTCATTGAATACAGTTGAACATTGCAATTCTTCCAGGACACTATGCCTCCCACAAACATCACACTACCACCAGAGTTTTTTAAATGACTGGGGTCCCATTATCTGAGGTCCATTACCCCCTCCAGCCACATCCAACAACACAGAATGTGTTAGGCTGAGTCGTGACATTGAGGAAGTTAAACCTGAGTGATACCCAGCTAGCCCAAATTGTCACCATAGTCAACCCTTTGAATAGTGTCCAAGATCACACTATACTCCTACTGTAGTGGGATACTAATGTTCATTAGTATGCCACTAATGAACATGTTATATTTCAGGGATTCCTTGGTTCAATCCCATATTAATTCCTGGTCTTCACCTACAATCCACCTGATCTCAATACTCATATATGTCTTCCTGCTGGAGACTTGGGTTTGTCATGGAAATCACTAAATAGGAAAGGCACAGGGATTGTATAATGGACTCACATTCTACCAATTTCATGAGTTTTTGCTTCCCTGTGTGATAGTGATGAATCCTGGAGGCAACATTTGATAGTTCAGTAGTGATATTCTGTTTTCTGAGTCTATTACCGGCTTAGCCTCTGAGTGGGATGTTAATGACTTGATTACTTTTGTTACATAATCAGCACTGTCTTCATCTGTAAACTTCACAAAAACCTACCAGATCTCAGTAGGCCACAACAACATATTAGTTATCTAGATTAGATTCCAGTATGAAGTTTTTTCATGTTCATAGGCAGTAAAGGGAGTTCCTTTCAGGAGCACTGTCACGCATTTTCACATTGATTGTGCCCATTCAGATATATATGTTACATGATGCCTCTGAAATCAAAAATAGACATCCTAGTATTCTATATGACCCAGATGTCCTGGTATTCTACAGTATATGATGTTCATTTATTGAACTCCTTACCTTCTAACCGCCCAGTACAGTTTTGGATTGTTGCGTTGTGAAACAGTATGTGATATTTTCAACATTCAGTGGTGTGTGCAATTTTTTTCAGCTCACATCTATTAGACTTGAAAGATTAGTATGTAAACTAGAAATGAATTCTCAGGCCCTAAGGATCAGCTCGTCTTACCAACAAATACTCCACATCAGAGACAAATGGTATACAACACACAGTAAAAAATAGACAAACACAGAGATATACATTTTCTGGTATTTTCTTTTATTTGATAGAGACAGTAGGGAGATACAGTCAGGTGAGTTCTTGCAAAAAGAGCAATGGGTCCGATTCAAACCCATTGTTCAGCAGTACCTGCGCAGTAGAGCCAGTGGATTGGCAAGTCTGGAGCATAAACACAATACTCCTCCTAATTACTTAAACATACAGAGGTAAAAACAAAGACTTTCAAATTGGACTTATCAATGGGGAATTGTTTTCTGGGCTCAATAACAGCTAAACTGCTATACTGTAATGGCACTCAGGGTAGAGTGAGTGGACGGTTTGATTTCAGACAGGAAGCCTGGCTCCACTCAGCTGGTAAGGCAGGTAAAAGAGCACCACTAGTGTCTGGCAACAGTAATTAACAGAAAACCAACCATTTCTCTGCTTGTCTGTTTTGGTGATACATTTTTTTTTAAAATCTGTTATAAAATCCACTCAATTCTATTCATAACACATAAAAAACGACTTAAACTCTTTATTATGCTAAACAGAACCAAACACTTTAATCAGACAAAACGTAAGGGAAAAAGTTAATTATTTTAAAAAGGTCAACTTTTATACTGTTTCAGATGATGTTTTGGAAAACAATTTATTCATAAGCCAAAATGTTAAATCCTTTTGTAAAAGTGAGCGGAGAACCAGCTGCCCCAGTGAATAAAGAACACAACACACACGGCATTCCCATTGGGAGGCCAGAAGTGTGACTTTGGGAGAGCAGTACATCATGGATCATTGACAAAGAAAATAGACTCAAGAATCCACTGCCTTCCGAAACACCTCAATTTTCCAGATTACAGTAAAATCCATCTCTATTGCAACAGCAATATTTGATTATAATTTAATTACAGTTGAATATTGTAGCCAAAAATAAAGCTCTATGTATGTATGTATGTATGTATAATGCAAACCTGTGATGGTTTGTCGTTTCTGTTAACATTTACATGCCTAGAAATAAAGTAAATAATAACCAAAAAAATTATATAATGACCGAAACTTCATGAAACAAATAAGGGGTGGGGAGGTATGGTAGGATCTTTTTACATAGCAATGGGATAACATCCTACTTTACAGAAGATGGCCTGCCCACGCCAACATCCCAATGCATCTTCAGATACCAAAGAAAAAGACCAGCACAACTACAGGGATCATGTCTCAGCTACATGGAGGATTGACTTCAGTAACACCCTCCCTCCCACAGCCCATTAACTCCACCCCAACCATCACTTGCTCTTGTAGGTCAGGTGTTTGCGGTGCCAATGGATCCAGGCGGGAGCCACAACCAGCCCAGTCAGGTAACCAATCACTGCACCCAGACTGCAGGACACAGGCCACACCTACACAGTTGGAAATGGAAACATTTGGTGTAAAACAGGTGAGCCAAGTAAGAAGTTGTGTCCAGTCTATTCATTGCGTGTTCTGACCTGCCAGGGTCGGTCCCAGTCCAGGGGAATAGGGAATGCCCCCAGCCAGGCTCCCACAACACTGCATCCAACCACCATCTGTAGAGAGGTGTCCCACACTGACATGGCCCTGAAACACACGCAAATACACACTTTAAATCACACACACAATCATACTGGACGTACAGTCCAAAGAGGAAGAAAGACCGATGTGAATGTGAGAGAAAAAGCAAAATGAGGAAATCTGAGAGACCGTGTGAAAAGTGATTGAGACATTCAGTCAGAGACCCTGTTTACAACTTGTATTAGGCACAATAAAAACATCAATAGGATGAGATTTCAAACATTGGTCTAATTTAAATCTGTTTTTAAAGAGTGTAAGGAAGTATGTCTTCTGGAAGAGCACCCACTAAGACTTTAAAATAAAATAAAATCTTTACTTCAACTTTCTCCCTCTGATTCCTGCTGTCCATAAAAGCTTCACAAAAACAAGAAAATGAAGTCATACCGGATATGCCTTAAAATATTGTTATATGTTCAATTTGATATAAACGTTTAGTAACAGCGCCTCTGGTACTAAACACTTTTGGACATGTACCTTTTGTGAGCAAATACAAATTACATTTTGCAAATAAAAATGCTCATACAGTTTTTATATTCAATACAGTTTCTGAACAGGGCCCAGAAGTGGATGTACATGGAGGTAGTACCCATGGCGACTGAAGACTCTTATCCAGGCCTGGACGTTTGGCCCCAGGACACACACACATCGCAGAGTGGTTAAGCTTGTCAGCAACACCGCCAGAGAGAACGTCTCCAATGCAGTTCTAACACACAGACACAGAGAACGAGACAGAAACAAAGACTAAGTTGTCGCAACTCCGGGATTGGTCCAAGCATTGACTGAGTGGCCAGCTGATAGGTAGCTGGAAAAACCCAAACTGGCCATTATTGTCCATGAATGTTGATGGTAAATAGTGCAGAAGCACCATTAAAATCTGAAACACTTGAATATTAGGAGCAAGAAAAATCACAACTTGGTACTCACTCCAGTAGCGGAGCTCCATACAGGACCACTACAGTGTGGAAGAACAGACACGAGAAAAGCAAGTAAAGGCAGGAACGAACAAACCTAGACACCTGGTGGGGAGAAGAGAGGATATCATCACTCCATACCATTCTGGTCCTAACCGTGTTTGTATGCCTCTGCACATTGTTGGTTAGTGTGTTTCTGTACCTTGTAGGTGACTGTGTGTTTCTTGGTTGGGGGACTGACCCCCAATAGCCAGAACAGGGTGACGTTAACCATGGCAACAGATCCGGCCACCGAGTACAGCCACAGCAGGTGTGTTCCATATACCGAAAAGCCAGGGAATAGCACTGCAGGCACCACCGTCGCCATAAACACCCCAGACGCCATGATGGCGTGGCTGGATGCCATCTGTCTTATCTCCTGGTCCCACATGGTGCTGGTGTGGGGACAGGTCCCTTTGCTGCAATAGAAAAACAATGGATTCATGTTATAACAACTGACGGAAAAGACCAAACTGAAGTTACAGCGCGAGTCCCACATGTTCCATTCCGGAATGGTCGGCCCAGATAAACCCACTCTTCGTATTTACTAATCCACCTGAGAAAAACTATGAGCACAAAAAACTATTACTTATCTAAAGCAGAGACACACACTGCACCAGTAATCAAAAGCCTACCTTGAGAAACCCTTGCCTTGCTAGTGAGAGAAATGACTTAGGTTGATTCGAATTGCGGTTGCTTGGTTTTCACGCTAGCTCTAGGTAGCTACCTCAGTTGCGCCATCGCTAGGTCTGTCATTACACATGACAGTAACTAATATATCAAATACGACCAAATGTAATATAACTACAAGACTGGTTCTTCAATATTTCGCGTCAAAACCGTAGTATTGATCCCACCATTGTTCATTCATCAATCATACTTATTTCCGTAAACATAGAGAAGCGCAAGGTTAAACGCTTGGATGATCCCTGACATAATAGTGACTGACATATCTGGCTACCAATAACTATTTACCATACCTTGGAGACCAATCAGATTCTATTTTCCCGGATGTTGAAACAAGAACACCGGAAGTTTTCAATCAAGCTATATACACTATTAGATTAAGTCCAATTTAATTGCATACTAGTGTTGTTTTCATTCTAAACAAAGAAACGATGGTTTGCGACAACTGTAATTACGACCGTTTCAGGTTTACTTACTGTTCTGTGTTAATGCTAACGTTAGAAAGCATTACTGCGTTTGCTTGTCCGCGAATTGATTTGCTATCCAGCTGACAAGCTAACTGTTAACTGGCTAGCCGGTTGATTCTGTTTTTTATTTCGCTTGTTAACGTCTGCATAAGTATTTTGTTGTATAGTAAACCTGGCTAGCATGTCTTATTGTGTATCAAAGGGCGAATGGCAAATGTGTTAGAGTGACTCCTGCTGCACGCAAATAATTCCAATCTTTCTCCATCTTCTACCACTTCTACCACCATTGTATTGTTTTTACTTTTCTTGATTTTTTTGGTTTCTTACAGGCGAGAAGAAGCTGGGCCGGGTGATAACTCCAGATACATGGAAGGACGGAGCAAGGAATACCACAGGTATACACATGACCATCCAATATAACCACATCATTATCGTATCACATAGCGTTTATGTTGATTATCTTTATTCACAACAGTATTGCATTGTGTTCTTAGAGAGTGGTGGGCGGAAGCTAAACGAGAACAAGGCTTTGACTTCTAAAAAAGCCAGGTGATATTATTGTTGGTGATTATAGAAGTGATGATATATACGTGATGATACCTGTGTTAATGTTTTACATGGTCATGATTTAATATAATTCTGTCATCAGGTTTGATCCTTATGGGAAGCCTGGGAAGGCAGGCTTTGGCATATGCAGAATCTGCAAGAGCTCTGTCCACCAATCAGGATCTCACTACTGCCAGGGCTGTGCCTACAAGAAAGGTATTGTTCACTGTTATTTTTTGTTATCAGTTAGTCTTTGTAAACGTCGTTCATATTACGTTAATCTTTACCCGATTTCTCTGGCTTAGGGATCTGTGCTATGTGTGGGAAGAAAGTTTTGGACACGAAGAACTACAAACAGACCTCTGTCTGACAGAATTCTGACTGGCCACCAGGAAGTGGAAGGAGAGTGGATGGGGAGAAAAAGGAATTAAGGGTTTATCATGTAGCTGGCTTCTGTTGACCTCGTCTTAAACTCTCGTAGCAG
>JACXGJ010006738.1:17734-33282 GCA_016801105.1 Esox niger
GGGTGTGGGTGTGAGTGTGGGTGTGGGTGCGGGTGTGGGTGGTGTGTGTGGGTGTGGGTGCGGGTGTGGGTGGTGTGTGTGGGTGTGAGTGCGGGTGCGGGGGCGGGGGCGGGTGTGGGTGCGGGTGTGTGGGTGCGGGTGCGGGTGTATGGGTGTGGGTGTGAGTGTGGGTGCGGGTGCGGGTGTGAGTGGGGGGGGGTATGAGTGTGGGTGCGGGTGCGTGTGCGGGTGCGTGTGCGGGTGCGAGGGAGAGAGTAAGCTAGTGAAAGAGAGGCAGGTTGCCCCTCATTTTTGTAGAGCTCGAATAAAGCTTTTTCAGCAGCAATATGTGGCCAGCGCTGTTCCACACATCAACCCTGAGACTACATACATTTTAATTCCTCCAATGATGGTTTCTCTTTTGTTGTGTAAAACCTTTTCTGAAACAGGAGTTTCCTTTTATCAATTATTTGTGAGTCCTATCAAGATGCTATGTTTTTTCAGTTCATTAAAAATGATTTGTAATGTCATTGATATTATCACTTTGTATTGCCTAATCTCAGCAAGACCAGGAGTTTTCACTTAACTGAGGCTTATTCAATAGGCATGTTCTTTGTGGTTTGCTGTCACCTGTACACTACAGTAATTGGTTTAGAGCCCCTCTGACATCATTGTGGTGTGCAGCAGGCTGTAACTTCCTGTGTGACCAAGGATCAGGTTAGAGAACAGAGGTTGGATGAGTCATCAGGCAGCTGTACACTGACATTTAAAGGCCCTGCCTCCCCTCAGGCTGTCAACTCTATGCAGACACACCAGACCCTTCCAAAGGAAGAACTTCACTGGAGTCGTGATATTGTTTAATTGAGAGAACATACAACAACATGGTAATCCACAAAATGAAAATTATGGTACATAGAGTAAAACATTAATTTACCAATTATAGGAAATATTGATAGAGTAGAATATGTAGTGGCTTATAATCAGTAGAGATGGGAGTTTGCTCATGAATGCTCAAATACACTTTGAACATTTCCAGTGTAATACTTACAAATTTGATTAAAGGGTCAACATACAGATTCAACAATAAAAAGAGCCACTCTTTTGGTAAAAGTGACCAGGCAGGAGAAACCATTCATGGGTTCAAGGACCATCAATGATATAAAATATTTGCATGTTCAACACTTTTTACAAAGTTTACAATGTTTGTTTACTTTTAAATTGTTTACAAACCTTGAAGTAAAACAAGCATATATTCTGGGTTCAGGTAATTTTTTTCAAGAATCAATGGGTATAAACAGGCAATAAGTGAAAGTGTTAGTCTGTGCCTGTTTGTAACAAAGAAGGTCACAAGTAATATGATTTGATATCATCAATTTAAAAAATGTATAGCACCTGATAAATGTCATATTAATCAATCTCATAGTAATCTTGAGCATCAAACCTGTGTGAAAATATACAATCTGAATAAGAAACACATGAAGTGCAACTATATATGATGACATCGAGTTGCATTTAAAGATAAACATTAATGTTCAAAACAAGTTTCCAGCCAGAGGAAGAGTATTTACCTGATCCCCAAATAACCATGGATTTCAGTATTTGAAGGAGAGTTAACTGCTATACAATATGATGTGTTATGGTAACACCCAAGTATTCTAAGGTTCAAGAGAAACGATATGCAATGGATCACTTTTCTTGAAACATCCTTGACAAGAGCAAACTATAGCCAGCACGCGAAAAAGCTAAGAAAGAATTTAGAATTGTGAGCATGTCTATTACATTTGGAGATTCATTTTCTTTCATGCTGTATTACTTTCATATATTTTTTGCTAGGAGAAAATAAAATTACCTAATGTTTGTACTGACAGGTTAAAGAAAACCACCATGGATTACAATTTATTTTGACCTATAGACTACTTTCAAGGTAGGGAACCATCTCACATCAATGAGTAGAATAGTTAAGTTCTCATTTAACTAGTCATAACTAGTGCTTATAATTAGTGTTAGTAAAGGTCATATTTTAAGATGGTAACGTTTCTGGCGGAGGAATCAGAAGGCACCAATGTTATAGCCTCTCACTCTGCCAGAAATTCACACACACACACACATATTTGAGAGCTCGTATTGCCTTGGGTGTGTATAAGGCTTCTGTGAGATTTGTGGGGAAGTATTAAGAACCCTAGAACGTGATGTACGAGGTCAGGCTGACGTAAGAGGTAAGAGGTGGTTCCTAGGCATTCTGAGTAAGACGTAAGAACTCCTCCCGTGTTTTTGGATCTTCTCTGAACACTCCCAACATGCAGCTGGTCACTGTTCGACTGTTCATCTTCTGAACACCACGCATCACCATACACATGTGGCTGGAACACACAGACCATCATCTTCATCATTATATACACACCAGTATGAAAAAAGCCACTTTTCACTCATGATTAACATGTGATTTATAATTCCAGAGCTTCAAGCAGCTCAAAACACATTCCATATGACTGAAAGTGTGTAGGGGGGTGTGTGTGTGGTACTCACGCTGCCTCTATAACCACAGCAACTCCAGCAGGCTGTAAAGCCTCTGATATTGCCATGGCAATCTGCTTGGTCAGACGCTCCTGGACTGGGAAAGGGAACATACATAAGCACACAATGGTAGATGTTTTACAGTAAATTAAAAGTAATATGTTCTTTTATACTATACAGTATATACTATGTATTGGATGTGTAATAATGTTAGAGTATTTCGTATGTACTATATTGGATGTGTAATAACGTAAGAGTATTTCGTATGTACTATGTATTGGATGTGTAATAATGTTAGAGTATTTCGTATGTACTATGTATTGGATGTGTAATAATGTTAGAGTATTTTGTATGTAAGCACTTTCTTCTGATCATACTTACCTTGGAGCCGCCGACTATAGATCTCAACAATCCTACAGACACACACCGGAAACACCAGTTAGAAAATACATATACTCCAACATTATAACACACTAGAAAAGATCAGAAATCAATAAATCAATCACATTTCTTTATAAAGCCTTTTTTACACATTTGCAGATGTCAAAAATTGCTTTTACAAAACACCCAGACAGAAACCACAAAGAACAAGCAACAGCCTGCACAAACATTCTCTGAAAAGCATAGGTACAGTGTGACAATTGTATATGTAGATAAATATACAGAAGAGTAGATATTATACAGTTTACGGAGTAAGGACACACAGAGAAACAGACACAAAGACAGAGGGAGACAAAGACGGAGCGAGAGAGACTGTCATAATAGTGAGAGTGATTCTCACTGGTCTGAAGGGATTTTCTCATGGTTTGGTAGCGGCTAGGTCTGGGTATGTCCGTCTGTCTGTATGAGTGTGTGGGTCTGGTGTGAAACAGGATATTAGCAGTACGGCTTACAGTTTAAGCCTCCAGGTCAAAGAACTGAAATAACAGAAGAACTCAGCCACCCAAAACTAACACACACACTCGGCTAGCTAGACTTTTCCCTGCCCCTCTCAACAGCCAACCAGCTTCTCTAATAAATACACAATGTACGGACTGTCTGTGTGTCAGGTGTGTGTGTGTGTGTATATATACAATGCCCTTTGTAAGTATTGGGACATTTTTCCTTCTTTTGGTTCTGTACTCCAAACACTTTATCTGAAATTAATTAACTACTGTAAGGTTACAGTATAGAATGTGCTTTTATTTGAGGATATGTGTATACATGTAGCTTCGGCCATTTAGAAATAAAACATTTCTATATATAAAGTCCCCCTACTACAAGGCACAAAAGGCATTGGGACAGATTAGTATAACATCAATATTAAGCACTTATATTAAACCCATACGAGGCAATCATCAAACAGATGACATTGCGTGTCCCCCAATTCGGTTTTGTTTTTTCTAGCCAAATCTTGCAAACCAGGCAATATAAGCCAATATTACGTAAATGCTTTATGGTAATGCACAATTCACTATTTTTTTACAAAGCTGGGGTGCCCCAAGGAGACAGAGATTGATTGGAGCTACAAAATAAGTAACTCCATTCCAATCAGAAGAGTCTCTGGGTCACATGTTTAGTTTAGCTATAAGATGCCCACCAGCCATGCTATCAACCAGAAGCTAAGCTAAACATGTGATCCAGAGACTCTTCTGATTGGAATGGAGTTACTTTTTTTTTAGCTCCAATCCAATCAGAAGAGTCTCTGGATCACATGTTTAGTTTAGCTGTAAGATGCCCACCAGCCATGCTATCAACCATAAGCTAAGCTAAGGAATCCAAGGAGAATCACCCTCATCAAACATAGTAGCCTAAGTAGTGAATTATTAAACAATCATTTAATTGCTGCCACATTTTGTGGAAAACTTGGTACATTTTGCACTAAAAACAACCAGTTTTCATAATTGTTTTCACGGAAGCCACATAGTTCCCACAACTCCATATCAAAATACAAAATTATCTAAGCAATATTAATCAAAACAAAACTGCATGTCAACTTTGCATTCATGGAATTTTGTACCTTGTACATGCATGTATTAACTTGGTATTAATCGTTTGATTTAAAATGTAGATTTCTGCAGCAGACCTGTATACTGTATGTGTACTGTACACTCACCTAGCCAACTTGCTGAGTCCGACCACCTTCTTGTTTGGCAGGTATCCAATGTGTACCTGGGGTCAATGCCACAAAGAGTGGAAATAAATGTCCAAGTTCAAACAACCAGAGAAAAGTTCCTCAGCTGATTGGCTCAACACATGTGATACATGCAGACACTATTCACAGAACTGAACTGGATTCAAAGCTACAGTGTACTAAACCAACTGTGTCTGTATGTGTGCTCTTGTGTGTGTCTTTCTGCTTATGTAATTTCAAGTGTGTGTGTCAATGCCACAAAGAGTAGAAATACATGTCAAAGTTTAGTGCCTTGGACCTGTATGTGTCTCATTGCTCCCTGTCCAGGACAAAGAACCCAATAACCCTTGTTCTTTCCAACAGAACTCTGTCTGCCATTCTTTATCTTGCTCTTCTCTGTTAACCACTCGCCACCTCATTCTGCTTTCCACTCTCTGTGTCTTTAGAACACACGTCTTACTCTGCCAAAGAAGGGTACAAGGTGATGTTCACAGAGGGAGAACATGTCGATGTCTTTAACGATCACTATCTCATCGTGGTCTTCATCGAAAATGGCATCATTCAGGATATCTGGAGAAAAAGCGAGAAATAGATCGTTTTATCATCGGGCTCCCAATTGGTACTCTCAGGTAGTTGAATAGAATGTTATATGGGACTGCCTTGTTTTGTCGCACTATTTTTGTCACAGTATTTTTTTGCCATGAATCTACACGCAATACCCCATAACGACAAAACAAAAATGTGTTTTTGTGTGGCAGTTTATTGAAAATGAAACAATTAAATATCAAATGATATTCCTAACCTTTACCATGACACTCCATATTGAGCCCAGGGGCAGTCATTACATCAGGGCCGGCTCCAGGCATAGGCAACATAAGTGGTCGCTTAGGGCCCCTGATCACTAGGGCCCCTCCGACTGCTAGGGTGCCGCTGACCAATAGGGGAGAGGGAGCCCCAAATTACATTTTGCTTGGGCTCCCAAAAGGCTTGAGCCAGCACTGCATTGGATAATCCTAGAGATATCTTTAGAACTATGCAAATTAAATTGCTTAGACATAATTGAGAAATGCACACACCTGCCTATATATGGTCCCACATGTAACTTCATAGCGTGTTTCAGAGCAGAACCCAAGTCAAACTAAATAACTGGGCAAGAAAGGCCTCAGTCAACGAGGTGACCAAGAATCAAAAGGCCACTTGAATAAAGCTTCCAGCGTTTCTCTGGAGAACCTGCAAGAAGGTCAACCATGTATGCAGCACAAAAAAGGCACTGATGTCATCTTTACCATTTTTTATTTTTTTTATTACAGGTTAGAGTAGTATTTGGCAACAATAGCAATATGATCCACCTCTAGTTCAGTTTTATAATGATGATGCACGTGGTGTTGACAAGCTGTTGTAAGTTACAGCCAGGACAAACAACCACAGACAACAGTGTGGTGATACTAATGGTTTGTCATGAGAGTAAGTGTGTTGACAAGTCTAGCATTTCAGCTTAGCCTAGTCCACAATTAACTTTATGTAGAAGGCTGGACATGTCATCCAAATTTCCAAACAAAATTGATTGTTTACATTTTGTAACTATAGTACTTTGAAAATATAATTTTTGGTATGGGGGGTGGGTGAGACAAATTATCTTAAATAAATTAATAAATAAGCTTATTGAAGGGATAAAAATGATATCGCTGCTCTGGGACATTGGGGTTTGATGTGTAGACAAGATGGGAAAACACTACCTGTTAGCCCTCCAACACCACTTCCAGCACCATGTGGTCTCCAATCCAGGACCAACCAGCTACCGTGTCTGTAAAGCTTCAGATGCCCGCCAGCCGTGAGATGCAGTGTGCTATGCTACTAGTAGGACTCTTCTCTGTTTAAAGAGAACAGTCATGCTCTTCTAGTGATGCACAGGCCACAAGTCATTTGTGATTTATTTAGTCACTCTCCTTACTTATATTCATTATTATTGACAATAAGAATCAAAGTAAGACCGGAGAAGCCTCCCTCAAATTAGAGGTGGAGACTATTGAACATAGGTCCCCAGCTGGAAAAAGGAAATGTGCACAGACCCGGATGTTATCACTTGACCACATCTTGGCACACATTCATTTTCTTTTCAATGAACTGAGTCCACTGAATCACTTCTCTGACATATTGGTTCAAGTGATTCACTCTTTTTTTCAAGAGATTTTGACTGCTGTGAAGTCAGTGTCAAAAATAATTAATCTCAAAGGCCTAATGCTTGTCAGATGTCACAAAAACCTGAATAATTGTAATTGAAAACAACAGAAACCTGATTGCCTAATAATTGTTTTTAAAGCAATTCAGATAGAGAATATATTCATAACCTATCTTCTGCACATAATGGGATTATGAAATTGTTTGGAAGGAACGTGCAAGGAAGGTTAACGGGCTTTTTGAAGTGATTTGCTTGACAATCATATGAAAACACCAGGACTGATCGTGTTCATGCCAAATAATTCACAGTTGAATTAACCGAAATATTTATACTCGCGTGCCCGCTTGCACACACTGATAGTTCCGTTAAAATAATTAAATAAGAATAGGCTTAGACTAGGAGCAGGAATGTGTTGGGATCTCTCCTTATCCTTTCATCCTTTCTGCACTCCCGGTATGCGGGATATTAAATCACAATCATCAACAATTAACAGACCTACTGGTATTTGTTACACTTGTTATGATTGGTTGCATTGTTTAATTCAAATGGATGGCATCAGTTGTAATGATTTTACTGTTTTTATCAAACACCGATCCCGCGTGTCTTACCATAAACGTCCTCGTGATATCCTTTGGTAAGGAACTGCATGGCCTTGGCGGCTCTCAGAGGTGTTCTCAGGAGCCCTTGTCGGTCGGTGTCTTCCCCAAGCCCCTGCAGAATGGTACTGTACGCAGCTTCAAGAACCGGTAACCGGGACTCATCCTCCGCCGCCTTCCGGGACGACTCGTGTTCTTTCCGTTGCTGTATGGTGGTCTTCTTAGGATCGAGGCTCAGTTCTTTAAAACCGTTATAGTGGAACTCCGTCACCATCTGCTTCCCGGTCCCGTTGCAATGTCCCGTCATCTCTGCCGCTTTCTGGTATTCCATCTGAGAATTAAACACTAATCTTTACAGTCTACAGTAAGTAGCGGATTCGTTAAATGCGTCGTTTACTTGTCCACCAGGCAGTGACCTGCAGCTTGATGGTAGCCCTGACCTGAGTTCTGTATATATAGCAGACGCGCACCAACTGCAGTGCGCTGCCAAACCGAACATCAAACGCTCCCGATTTTCGTCACGCAGCTTCACGTCAAGAGCATATGGTGACGCAATCGTTCACATAAAAACAATCACAATGAACTGTCACGACTCCACATCATTTGATCATCGGTAGGCTAATAGCCGAATCAGTTTAGAAGACGTTGGTTCCTGCCTATCAAGGTTATTTAAAAAGCTTCTTAAAACATATTTCGCAATATTTATGTAAAACATTGTTAATAACAAGGCTATACATTTATTCCCTTATTTTTACTATATTAAAAGTACAGATATGACATAGCATTTCCCTAAGGCAATAATCATGGAAAACACAGATACGCTCTGATCCACACGTCAATGTCGTCATGCAAGTGCCAGTCCACTGTTGCACTAAAAGAACAGCCTCCTGTTTAGCGTGTCGTCTGGTAGGGGAGATGATATTGCACTTCAAGACAAATGTTCCTATTTCAGTGAAGTAGAAAGTAACAAAGTATTGACAAAGTGAAAAATTACTATCTTGTTTTTTCTTAAATTTGGTATTAGACAAAGTTATAAAATGAGGCACATTTATGCACTATGCGACTTCCAAAATGCCAGAATGTTTTCTAACATTGTTGGTATCTGAATGTTTTTTTTTGCGATGAAATGGGAAGTTTTCAAAAAAATAAATTGTAAAACACTGCTGTAAATAGACTTAAATGGACATTACTGCCATGAATCTAGGCGCCTTTGTTAAAGGGCATTAAAGCCAATGGCATTCAAGTTTAAAGCAACAGACCCCTGTCAGGTAAGAAAAATTCTACATTTTCAGACAATCAGCATTCACACAATCAAGAGATCCCAGCAGAGGGAGCTGAGGGAGAAACCTAAAAACCAAATATCCAGATCACATTATAATATGAGTCTAAATGTCAGCATTGTGTGTTTGGCTTACATATGCCCTTCTACTTTAAGGAAGAAGATGAACAATCCTTATTGAGCCCTGCTGGGGCAAGAATGCCCAAAGTCAATCAAATTTCTCTCTCAGTGGAGGTCCTCTATCTCATCCTTATATATGGAGAAATTCTACACGGTTCATTAAATGTCTGTTGAAGTGCGAAAACAAGCACGTGAATAACCTTTTTATTATTTTAACTTTTTTTATCCAATTATAGGATTTTAAAATATTTTGTAAGATGTTCAATCCAAAGTGAAAGTAAAGCGAGTGGGAAATAGTGTTGTAAATGCACTGCTGTTGTGATTCAGCTAGTTTTCACAAGGTTGTAGAATTAGGGATATCTCCTTAAATCAATTAATTAAATGTGTTCAAATATGGCCTCAAATAAACATCTCTGAAAAGCAGTGCATAATGTGTCATGTTTCATTGTAATACAAGTATAGTCTTTATGCCAATTTATTGAAAGCATTTATTTCGAACATTTTACCACAACTCAAAGCTTTTCATGCCACCAATGTCAAAGTTGGCTGCTAGATGACGGAACGTTTGCTTGTTGCGCACAAACTGAAAGAGTAGGCTGCTGCTGTACAGTACAGCACTTACATTATATGCAAATAACTATGCTTTTAAGGATAATTTGTTAGTATTATGTAATCAAATTGTCTGTGTAAAGGCCCTTTTGCAACTTTTTCCATCATTTAAGCTTACTTGGTCAACAAATATATGTACATTAGGTATATTGAAGATGTGGTTTGACAAACAAGTGTCAGAATGTTGAGATGTACTTGTTCTTTGGATTGTCTCAAATAAAGAAAACTATGTTAATTGTGACCAAAGAAATACAACAACATTGAGCATTTTAAAATAATGTGACATTTAAACTTTTACAGCCCAAATAATCCCCAGTGTCAAATGTGACATAAGATTCTGATAATGAATGAAATGGATGAAATAAACAGAACTTAATTAAGACTTTATAAATCATATGAAATTCATTTTGAACTTCTCCATGCATCTTGGTAGAGCATTGCAACTACAGGACACTGGGTCTCATTCACAAAATACCAAAATGAATGTATGTACGCAGGTTCTTATGGCTAAAAGCCTCAGGTTATGATATATGGACCAGAAAAAGCAACGTCATCCACCCAGTGTCCAATCAGTCCAGTAGGTGATCCCTGCTGCTGTCACCAGCAGCCAGTTACTCCACGTATCCATCTGCCTCGTGGAGCGAAGAGAGACCAGAGAAAAAGAGTCAGATGGAATCCAAGGTAATAGAATCCATCCAAACCCCGACAAACTCTTTGGCCACCTGAGTAGAAGAATTCTTGATGATCTATCTTTGTGGTGACGGCAGATTCTCAGGGGCCATCCGGAATGTGCATTCTGGAAGACCAGATTCAGCTTCGTTTGGTTGTGGATGCAGGTGATCAGAATCGGAAAGAGTTTTACTGCCGAGTACGTTTCGCAACAAACACTGAATTTATTCTGGCCCTTGGTGCAACAATTTATACAAAAGGAGTAAGGGAAATAAAAACATAGAAGAACAGTAGACTTAGCATAAAAATAGTAAACTGCATTAATAAATTCCAAAAAAATATGTAAGGTGCTACACAACTTTGTCCACTTGAGAGTTGTGTGTGTATGTGTGGAGGGGTTATAGATTTGTCCAGGTGAGGGTTGTGTGTGTATGTGTGGAGGGGTTATAGATTTGTCCAGGTGAGGGTTGTGTGTATGTGGGGAGGGGTTATAGATTGTCCAGGTGAGGGTTGTGTGTATGTGGGGAGGGGTTATAGATTTGTCCAGGTGAGGGTTGTGTGTGTATGTGTGGAGGGGTTATAGATTTGTCCAGGTGAGGGTTGTGTGTGTATGTGGGGAGGGGTTATAGATTTGTCCAGGTGAGGGTTGTGTGTGTATGTGGGGAGGGGCTATAGTCAGTTTGGTTCTGGGGGCGTGTTCATGAGGCATGTTTGGTCCTGACAGACCTCAACCTTCTGCCAAACGTGATGATGAGGCCTCTATAAGATTTTTTTCTGTCTGGAACAGCCCTCCATGGCAACATCCTGTTGTCTTTTTCAAGATTAACAAATAAAAATCCCAAATTGGTTGGTCTCAATCACCGGCGTAGTGTGGTGACACTGGGCCAGCGTGCACATTGTCCTTACAGACACCCCCCATATATTACTCGAAAAGAACACAACGTACGGATTAATATATACGCACGCTACCATCAGCCGTCTGCTTGTGATAACACAAGAAATAGAAACACAAAAGGTAACATAGAAATTCATTTCCTGATTGAGGCCATGCACTGGCCCTGCACCCATCGTGGACCCCCAATACTTATGGCCACAAGTGTTTCAGATGCCTTTTTGAGGTCCACAATTAGCTGGTTAAGCAAAACAGAAGTAGGAGTGATGGCATCTATTTCTCTGCAAGTATGGCAGTTTCTCAATGGCTGCCCCTTGATGGCTTATCCCCTGACACAAGTGATCCTTTGGCTTATCTCAACACAAACATATGCGTTATGAATTCAGAATAAGTATTTGCTGCCTCTGGAGAGATCTCTATATGAAAACCAATACTGGATGAGATGACTCCAGATTTCTTAAATCTTTAAATGATACGGTCTATCACTGATCATGAAATCCCCAAACTCCTTGTAATTGTATGTTGTGATATGTCATTCTTGTATTGTGGAATTATTTGCCCACGCAGTCTTTCCCATGAATAAAAATATTAGATTCATTTTGGAAATCATGGGCGCCTTGTCATCCGGTTTAAACAGGAGAGGGACCTTCCAGCTAATTAACAGCACACAGATCAAAGCCAGCATCCGTGATGGTGTGTGGGTGCATTAGTGCCCATGTTATGAGTGACTTGCACATCTGAGAAGAAACCATTAATGCTGAACATAATTTACAGATTTTAAAGAAACATATGCAGCTTTCCAGATGTCTTTTCCAGGGAAGGCCTTGCTTATTTCAGCAAGACAATGCCAAACCACATTCTGCACATATTACAATAGCATGGCTCTCTAGTAAAATAGTCTGAGTGCTAAACTGGCTTGCCTGCAGTCCAGACCTGTCCCCTACAGAAAACATTTGGCACATTATGAAATGACAAATACAGCAAAGGAGACCTTGAACTGTTGAGCTGCTGCCATCCAATATCAAGCAAGAATGGGAACACGTCCCACCTTCAAAACTACAGCAGTTGGTCTCCTCAGTTCTCAAACGCTTAAAGAGTGTTGATAAGAGGAGAGGTGATGTCACACAGTGGTAAAGATGCTCTGTCCCAACTGTTTTGAAACGTGTTACTGGCGTTTCAAAAAATGGGCATGTGTTTTTCCAAAAACAACAACATTTCTCAGTTTCAACATTTGATATGCTGTCTTTGTACTGTGTTCAGTTAAATACAGGGATACATTTAATTCATGATATTTACTTTAGATCTGGCTTGTTCAGTATTTGTGTCAGTCTGTCTGATCAGTAAAAACCCTGGAAAAGAAGAAATACATACAGAGATACATAAAGAGAGAACAATGGGTGTTGCAGCCGGCAGTGTTGCCATTGCATTGGTCACCATGGAAACATTAAGAAAACGATAAGCAATTTTTGCCATTTAAAATTATAGCACTCACATTTAATAGATTTTTTGCAATTACTGCACAAAAGCTGCTTTTCAACATTGTTATTATCAATGTTATTGTTATTATTTAAAAACATGATGGGTATAAAAAACGTGACCTTCTGAAACTAGATTGAAATTATGTACAATACTTATTGACCTGGATATATTTTAATAACCTTCCCTTTTTCTGGCTCGCAAAACCGTTTTGACTAACAATTTTAAATCAAGTTGTTTCCTCTGAACCCAAATGTCTGGCTCTGTTGATTGTCCGCTCTGATTTGGCTCTGTATGTTCCTTTAGAAATCCTGCCCCTTACCGTGATGTTTTCTTGTAGTGGTCACAGCGACTCCAGTTGGATGCGCGGGGCTCCTGCCATGCTGCTAAATCTCTGTCTATGCCAGCATAAAACCTGGAAGCGTGGGTTTGCTTGAAATAATTAGCGTTACCCCTCAGCGACCGGATATTGATTAACGAGGTGATGGACCGTTGTAGCCTCGAGGCGTCTTTTATTAAAATTAAATTTGCCGCGGGCAAATGATGGGAGTGCCGGACAGTGACAACCAGTCATAAGCTTATATTGGATGAGTGGAGTTGGATGGCACGAAACTTGGATAAACTGTTTAAAAATAAGTTATGTCCCCACATGAAAATAACATAAAATGTATTGCAATGTTAAATGTACAAATATTGATGGTTAGTGAAAACGTTACTAGAAAATGTTGTAAGCCTACATATTTAATTACATTTGGGGGCTTTTTCATTTCTGTTTGGAGTTTTCTATTGAGTTGTCATCATAGGAATATCTATATATATATATATATTAAATATGTTCACGATGCAGCCTCCAACGCAGAGTTTTTTTTTATGGGAAAAGGAAAAGCAGGACAACCTTTACGTAATTTCCTGTTTCTCCAGTCCGTGGCGGGAGTTTCCAGCATGGCGGTGCAACCGAAGCAGAGATTGTCCATGGATTCTGCAGCCGAACATGGCTTCCTCAATTACTACTTCTCCATGCCGGAGAAGCCAGACACCACTTTCAGAATCTTTGACCGGGGAGACTATTACACGGTACATGGGACTGATGCGTTATTCGTCGCCAAGGAGGTTTTTAAGACCAACGGAGTCATCAAGACCCTGGGCTCAGGTATATTAACGTTACTTTTACATACTGCTACGTCTGTCCTGACGTAGCTAGCTAGTTGGCTAACACACACGTTCATGCACATGGTTGGATGTCGAACTACTGACATTTTATTCCCTAATACTGTTAACCAACCTTTTTACGTGGCCCACGACAAAATTAGCTAGCTGGCTAATTAGCTTAGGCGCTAACCGTAGATATAAAGCATAGATGGGGCATAAAGTTCTATCTGACGTCTCAATAGCTCCGCCATCTTACCTGGGACTAGTACTCAGTAGACCGCGGGCATAGATAAGTTGATGTGGGCAAAACAGGGACGGGGGAGACTCGTACTTTGTTGGCAATAGGGGGTGAATTAATCTGCACCTCCTACCAGCGAGTGTAGAGCTGGAGGAGGCCGGGCTGGACCAGGGAGGCCGCCCCTGCATCTGACTTAACACTAGTCAGGGTGGTATTTTGTGCAGCAGTTATTTGGTCCAGAAAAAGGATGAACGATGCAAAGGAAACATTGTTCACGCATCAGTAATCCTGCAGAAATGTTTCATAACATACTTAAGTTTACATAACGTGTTTTTAACCAATGAACAAGAAAGCTAATCCAGCTTAACCGTACCTGTTGAGATACGTGACTTTACAGTATCAGAAACATGTTTATCTTTTAAGTAAACGGTGTCAGATTGCTTGCTACAGTCAAGTATGAATTAATGTTGCACACAATATATGTGAACGCGTTTTCGTTGAAAAACTAATTACTAATATTATCAGCAGGTGGCGATGTTGGGTAGCCTGTCAACAAAAAAAGTAGCCTTGCTACTCCTATTTATGTTCTCTGATTACTATGCTGCTGTTAGCATACCATGTTCAGTGAGCTTGCTCCGTTTAGTGTACTATTATTAAAATAGTGATTTCTACAATTACATTTTAATATTTATATGTATATACAAACACCTACATGTATTATTTTTGAATCACAGTTAATTATCTTTGGAAAGAAAAAATATATATGTTTGGACTGTAATTATAGGATTATCATGTATATTCCTACATTAGACCATAACTATTTTGTACTCATAAATAAATGAATTAATAAATTATTGAAAACTTTTAAAATGACTCTGTTAACATTCTGAAAAGTACAGTCATTTTATATATTATGTAATGCATGACAGTGGCTGTTTTATATTATTAAGGAAATGTCATTTCTACCATGTGTTTGTATTATACATTGTTTAGAACAGGTCCAAGTTAAATTGCCCCATTTGGATTTATGGGGGCTGAATGGCATCAGCCCATCTACAGTTCTATTATCTATGGCGCTAAAAATACCTACATAATTAGTTATGTTTATTTACCTAGCTCATAGCGTTGGCAAATTGCCTTAGTTTTGTTTGTATTCTGTGTGTAGGAAGCCGTAAGCTAGAAAGTGTGGTTCTCAGCAAGTCCAACTTTGAAGCCCTGGTCAGAGACCTGCTGCTAGTGAAACAGTACAGAGTGGAAGTCTATAGGAACCACAGCAAGACAAAAGATCTCAGCTGGCAACTGGAGTACAAGGTACAGTCACTCAAGATTAAATGTATGTTCTAACAGGTCTCACGTTCCTATCTTTCTAATTTAATATGGTTTTCGCTGCAGGCGTCTCCAGGTAATTTGGCCCAGTTTGAGGAGGTTCTTTTTGGTGGGGCAGAGGGAAAATTGGCTCAATCGGCGGGGGTTGTGGCTGTACGATTGGCTGTTGGGGCTGACGGACAGCGCGTGCTGGGTGTGGGCTACGTGGATGCTTCGCTGAGGAAAATGGGAGTGTGTGAGTTTCCTGACGGAGAGACATTCAGTAACCTGGAGGCGCTGCTGGTACAGCTGGGCCCTAAAGAATGTCTGCTACCACAGGGAGACAACACTGATAACATACGACAGGTGAGGTGTGTGTGTGTGTGTGTGTGTGTGTGTGTGTGTGTGTGTGTGTGTGTGTGTGTGTGTG
>JACXGJ010006739.1:0-33180 GCA_016801105.1 Esox niger
GACCCCGCCCCCTAAGACGCAAGTCCACATACCCCTCCAGTCCCCCCCAGCCTTATCTATGCAGCACGTGGCCCAGATCCCAACATCTCCACAGCAGGTCCATATGAAGTCCCTCTCCATCTCCCCCACCGTCTCCAAAGCCACTGTGAGGCCCATCCAGGCCCAGACTCAGATCAGGCCTCAGCAGCTGCAGCTCCACCCACAGCCACAGCTGATCACAGTTCCAGGGCTTCAGCAGCAGGTCCAGGTGCTGGGCACCATCCAGTCCCATGTGGCGGCCCAGCTCCAGGCCCAGCAGGGTGGGGTGCTGCCCCAGCAGATTAAGCTGCAGCTGCCCATCCAGATCCAGCAGACAGGGGGTCAGGTGCAGGCCCACCAGATCCAGAATGTGGTGACCATCCAGACAGCCAGCGTGCAGGAGCAACTGCATAGGATCCAGCAGCTCAGAGAGCAGCAGCAGCTGAAGAAAAAGCAGCAGGAGGCAAAGAAAGAGCAGAACCTGCAGGCCTCAAGCCCCGCAGACATCATCCAGAAACAGGTGGCGATGAAGCAGAATGCTGTGATAGAACATCTGAAACAGAGGAGGACCATGACACCGACGGAGCGGGAAGAAAACCAGAGGTACGGCTCAGTGTGATTACCAGTCAGATTCAAAATGTGTGATTGCTCCTGTAAACGACAACTGAAGTGTTTTATATGATTCTGTGATTAGTCTAACAAAAGGCCTCCGTTCCTT
Organism: Esox niger; assembly: GCA_016801105.1. Classification (NCBI taxonomy): domain Eukaryota; kingdom Metazoa; phylum Chordata; class Actinopteri; order Esociformes; family Esocidae; genus Esox; species Esox niger. The sequence goes on from JACXGJ010006739.1 coordinate 737, forward strand.
TATCCCCCCCTTCTGCTGAGCAGAATGATCGTCTGCAACCAAGTGATGAAGTTCATCCTGGACAAAATTGACAAAGACGAGAAGCAGGCGGCTAAAAAGAGAAAGAAGGAAGAGTCTGTGGAACAGAAACGCAGCAAGCAGAACGCCTCCAAGCTCTCCGCGCTGCTCTTCAAGCACAAAGAGCAGCTCAAGGCTGAGATCCTGAAGAAGAGGGCTCTACTGGACAAGGAGCTGCAGCTAGAAGTTCAGGTCAGTGCCATGGCCCCCTCAGCTTTCAAGCAGTCATTGCCATGGGTGACATAGTTGTTGTTCTCCAGTAGAGTGTAAAGTGTAGTGTAGGATTTTGTACCTGGGCAAAACAAGGACACGGACACGGTTGGCGTGGGAGTCTCAAGGGTGTTTAAGTAAAAAACAAGAGTTAAAACTAAACTCAACGAAAAGAAAATACTATTTTTTTCTTGTTCGTAGTTGTGCTCCCTCAGGATTGTCAGATGGTTCTGAGGCTGGTGCGTTGTGGTCTTCTGGGGCGCAGACAAAGATAAGCGGATGGTCCCTTTAGTGCAGACTTCACCTGTTGGGTGCTCCTGTGCCCCCTTCATAGCTGATGAGGAGGTGCAGCTGTGTAGGGGTGTGGCAGGCCCTACGGGCTGTCTCTGGAATGTTCCACCGCCTGCCTGTGTTCCCTCGGTTGTGCTTTTTCTGATCATGAATCTCGGGCTGGGTGCTTATAAGATCACCACGCCACAATACACTGAGAAATCTAGTATAATAAGGCCTAACATTAAAACACTGATTGCCAACTATGAAGCAGTCTTTTTCTTTCCTCACCTTTCGCTTTTCTCCTTGCCTCTCAGGAGGAGCTGAGGAGGGACATTAGCAGGTTGAGAAAGGAGAAGGAGAAGGCCCAGGCAGCGGCTTCTCAGGCGGCGGCCGCAGCCCAGGCGGCTTCGTCCATCTCCCCCACCATGGCCTTGCCTTCCTCTGCCTACAAACGCAAGAGGGACGAAGAGAGAGACTTGTCTTCCGCCAAGCCCAAGAAGAAGAAAATGATCTCTACTACCTCAAAGGATCACAAGAAGGAAGTCAAGCTCTACTGTGTCTGCAAAACGCCCTACGACGAGTCCAAGTAAGAAACGGATGCAGCAAATCGCATCGCTGGAGAAATGCTGAGTGAAACTGTAGCGTGAAACGTAACTAATCCGCATGGTTTCAGGTTCTACATCGGGTGTGACTTGTGTTCCAACTGGTTCCACGGTGCATGTGTGGGCATCACAGAGAAGGAGGCCAAGAAAATGGACGACTACGTCTGTAACGGCTGCAAGCGGGGCCAGGACTCGCAGGATTCAGAGGGCACCACAGAGGAGCTGTATTGCATCTGCCGGACGCCATACGATGAAGCGCAGTACGGCAGTATAATACTGACAAGGTTATAGCTTGAGTGGGATGATGCTATTGGTCCAAACAGCCCTGACCTGTGCCTCCCGTGTCCTTTCTCTCAGGTTTTACATTGGCTGCGACCGCTGCCAGAACTGGTACCACGGGCGCTGTGTGGGCATCCTGCAGAGCGAGGCCACCCACATAGATGAGTACATGTGCCCACAGTGCCAGTCCACGGAGGACGCCATGACAGTCCTCACGCCGCTCACTGACAAGGACTACGAGGGCTTAAGAAGAATCCTGCGCTCCTTACAGGTATAAATGCCTCGAGACTTGCAGTATTTGACCTACAAATTATTCTAAAATGTTACCTAGATATTGAATTCGTAATGTTTGTACACAGATACGGCAGTTTATCAAACCTTACTACCAGCCTCATGAGTGTGCCAATTGGAGATCATCCCTCATAAATACTAATTGTTATTTGTTTATCATGGGTTAGTTACCAAAAACCTAAGGGTTAATAGTATTAGGATGTGCACTGTATTAGCATGCATTCTCTTTGTTCCCGTTTTAAAAAAAAACGGTTTTAAAACTTACATAAACAATATCTGCCAAGCCAGTCAGTACTTTCTGCAAAAATGTCCCATTTCTTTCTAAAAATGCACTCTGAAATGCAGCGTGACCTCATCCTCAGTCTGTTGAATTTTAATACTGGTTTATACATGCCAATAATTAACCCCCCCACCCATAATTAACCTTTATTATCATAACAAATGCACTAAATGTGATAACATTTGGAAATAATTGTATCTGTAATTAGCCTGTTAAAAAATATTGCATGAAATAATAATAGAAAAGTAATGAATTCTCAACTTTATATATTCTCACAGATTGGTTCACAGTTTTAAAATTATTTCACCACTTGGTCATAGCGTCAATTAATGAGCACTCAAGCAAATGTTCCTATTGATGAATCTCACAGTGTGTGGAATTAATCACACATGTTGAATACGGATTCATGGTCATGCATGATTTCTAAAGGAGTCTCCTGTCAGTAGGGTCCTTATTTGCAATTTTATATGTTTTCCAGGGGTTGACAGTGACTTGATGCATACTTTAAAAACACAAGAGTAGGACAAATTCCCAGCTTAACGAAGTCTCATCATCTGGTGAATATTGATTTTTCTGTTAACAGGCTCACAAAATGGCGTGGCCATTTCTGGAACCGGTAGATCCCAATGATGCTCCTGATTATTATGGGGTTATAAAGGAACCAATGGGTAAGAGCAGATCACTGCAATGTGTTTGACTCTTGCTATTATGTTTTTTTTGGTTTGTTTTTTAGAGATGATATTTCTGAATGCGTTACTGCAGAAAGTAGACTGTGTGTTCATACCAAGTGTTTTTTAATTATTTGAAAAAAATGTATTGACTTTGATCACCCATCTTTGTCTTACCACCAGACCTCTCCACAATGGAAGACCGATTACAGAAACGCTATTACAATAAGCTCACAGAGTTTGTGGCAGATATGACCAAAATATTTGACAACTGCCGCTACTACAACCCCAGCGATTCGCCCTTCTTTCAGTGTGCCGAAGTTCTGGAATCTTTCTTTGTACAGAAGCTCAAAGGTTTCAAAGCTAGCAGGTAGGTCTCAAGATGCCATTACTCTCAAAGCTTCTGTCACAAGGTCTATTAGAAAATACCCACCCCACGCTCCAATTGTCTCCATTTTATATCTTCTTTGTTATCGAGCCATGCATTTGTGCCATGCTATTTGCCCTCTTAGATTCAATGAGCATGTTGTGTTGCATTAGAATGCACTGCAGTAGCCTGACTTTGGCTGTGTGCTCTACCATCAGGCCTGCTGGTGGTCAAAGCCTACAGGGCTGGCTTAATTTCTGGTATCTTCTTGTTTCATTAGTTGTCAGTAGTAGCTTTATTAATGTGATCCATCTCTCTCTTTGCCATGCAGATCACTTTGCATTGGTGTCTGTTTCATCTGTACTGCATGCATTTGATTTATACCACTCATTCTCTCTTTCTTGCAGATTGTGATGTCATATGTCTGACGTTATAGCTGGATTCTGAGCTGGATGCTGGGGTCTCTAGTAGTGAATCATGGAACTTGCTGTTTCATAGACAGTGGAAATTGTGTGTCACTATTTAAGATAAAGCACACAACACAAATGTAATAAATCAGTGCTTATAAGTATATAAACCAAATTTCCAAAGATGCCTTTAGTGACAATCACAAAATGGCAGCCATGTTGATGAACAAAAATGAAGTAATCAAGGGATATGCTTTTTGTCAATTTTGTTGATTTCAAATCAGATCAATTATTGTCAAGATAACCTACTTGTCTGGAAAGCTTTTACTTAGAATTTAGTAAATATGCTTTACCCCAAAATGCTTACAATGTCTTAGTGTTTAGTTAACTGAATAGGTTCTCCGTTGGATTGGAATAAAATCTGGACCACATGTGAAGCTGTATATTTTATTATAATATATTTATCAAATTGAGTTGTCTTGCTTTTCCTTGTGGCCTTCTTTCAGCTGATTTTAATCTAGTGCACCGGTTTTGTAGGTAATTTCTAGCTGAACTACAGGTTAAATGTTATAATTTGGATGTTTTAAATCATTAGAGGTAAGAATATATATATATAAATATTGTATGGTATTAAATCCTTTTTTGAAGGTTATTTTACTGTTAACATAAACAGTGGTCAAGGAATTTATTTAGACTATAAAGAAGAAATTGTCACTTTACGTGGACACCATATCTCGCTGCGTTAAATACCTCAGGCTGTAGCAATGGAGCACTATTTAAATGATTTAATGAGGCATTCCCAATTACCCCAACATGGCTGCCCCTCCTTCCTGACCCCAAGGCATCCATGTTTGTTTAATTGTTTTGTATGTTTTTGTTTACGTAAGTATGTTTAAAATGTTCAGTAAAAAGGGTTTTCAATTGTTCCCCTTTTCCACATTCTATAGGTCTCATAACAACAAACTACAGTCTTCGGCCTCTTAGAAACAACACATATTTGTCAAAAATGCACTCAATGAGAATTGAGTTAATTTCTGAACAGTAAATCAGTCAATGCTGGAACCTGGTTCCTGTGCTTTGGGACCACCATCTTCTCCCTCCTGGCCCCACTACAACGTGTGTCCCCCCCACCCACCCGCAGAAAACAAAACAAAAAGGAAGACTCCTTGTTTCACAAGCACTGCTACACCCACGGAACTGTCAGGTGATGCTGCTGCTTGCCGAGCTCTGCCACATGGACATTTTTGCAGGGAGTTAAAATGGAGGGTTTGACAAAAGGCATTTCTGGCGAAGGTTACCTCGAAGACAAGCTTCCTATGGACCGCTCATATTTCCTTTTTCTTTTTTTAGTTTTTTCATTCTTTATTACGTGCTCTAACGAGATGAAGAAATTAAGAAAAGCTCTTCTACTTCCATGGCCATGTTCAACAAGAAGCATTTATGATGCCTGTTTGAACGTTGAAACAATTTGAGCCGAGTTGCACTCAGCATATCAGATTGCACAGTGTGTTTTCTCCCCTCAGTCACTTTGTCAGAGGTGTGAAAGATTGATCTCTTTGGGATTGGTCTGCTTAAGTTGGACCTACCTGTTATTTGGAAACCAACCGTTTTGAGTTTCAATCAAGCAGTGCTGAAAGGATTTAAGTATTTGGTATAAATTACCCAACAGTAATAACACGCTGAGAAGGATAAAAACACAATGTTTATTTGAACGGTATCCTGCCCTGTTTGTAAAACTTGTCAAATTTTGAATTGTTTTCTTTTTTCTTTTTTTGTATTACAGCTAAAGAAATATTGATGTATATGAAACATAATAAATGGAGAAGACCGAACTCTTCAACTATTGAAAGGGTCTGCATTGCTTTATGAAATACAATGAACTACAAGTTTCCATTCAAATGCACTTACAAGTTTTGCATTGACATTTATTGATAGATAATGTGGTAATATAGTTGTTATTAAAATGGCTACAAATCTTTACAGTATATCAGTATGCAATTGAGCTCAGTCTGAAATTGCTTTGTTCAGTGTCTATTGCATGTAGACAAGTAATGGGAAGCAAAAATACTGTTGGAAGAAGTTGATATAGATAATGGGTGTGATTGAGAAGAATATGATGTCTCAAGATATTCTGATGGTTTTAATTCTAATTCTGAGTTAGGCATATCTTTTACAGACTATTCACCACTGCTTGGTGATTAATTTCAATTTGTTTTCTATTCACCAACATTTCTAAGCAGAACCAACTATTTTATTTAAGAGAATATACAGTACCAGTCAAAAGTTTGGACACAATCCTTCAAGGGCATTTATTTATTTTTGCTATTTTGCACATTGTAGAATAAATAGTGAAGACACATTACATTATGTAGTTACTGAAAGTATTTAAAATGAATTACAGTTGTATTTTAGATTCTTCACCCTTTGCTTTGATGACAGCACATTCTTTGCATTCTCTCAACCAGCTTCATGGGGTAGTTGCCTGGAATGAATTTCAATTGATAGGTGTTCTTTTTTAAAAGTTAGTTTGTCATTTCTTTCCTTATTGGGTTTGGGTGGATATTCTGATAACTATCATTATGTCTGTAATATCAGTCATAATATGTCAAAAAGGTAAAGAGAAACAACAGACCGATTGGATTGATTAGTGAGGTCCTTGAATTGGCCCTGCCAGTCAGTAACGTTCCTGGCAGGACACAGAGAAGATCATCAACCTTGATTATCTAGAGGAAGTAAAAGACATGGTTTCTGAAGGTGAATCTGTGGAAGAATTCTTAACAAGTTGCCATTAAGGTCTGTTAATCTGGAAAATGTCAAGAACTTCTAAAGTTTCTTAAAGTGCTATCGCAAAAGAAAATAGCAAGCACTGTGATGTAACTGGCTCTCAGGAGGACCGCCACTGGAAAGAAGAGCACAGAGTTACCGGTGCTACAGAGGATAGGTTCTGCAGTTGGGCGAAACTCAGGGTTGCAGCCCAACTAAATGCTTCACATAGTTGAAATTACACATCCCAATATCAACTGTTCAAAGGAGACTGTGTGGATTAGGCCTTCATGGTTGAAGATACAGTATATATATAAAAAGTCTACACGCCCCTGTTAAAATGCCAGGTGTTTGTGATGTCAAAAAATTTGATAAATAATGTCAGACATTTCCACTTTTAATGTGACCTATAATGTGAACAATTCAACTGAAAAACAAACTGAAATCTTTGAGGGGGGAAAAAAACTCACAATAACCTGGTTGCATAAGTGCAAACTAATACTTTGTTGAAGCACCTTTTGAGTTTATTACAGCACTCAAGTATTTTTGGGTAAAAGTCTATTAGCATGGTACATCTTGACGTGGCAATATTTGCCCACTCTTTTTTGCAAAAGCGCTGCAAATCTGTCAGATTGTGAGGACATCTTCTGTGCACAGCCCTCTACAGATCCCCCTACAGATGTTCAATTGGATTCAGGTCTTGACTCTGATTGGGCCATTCCAAAACATTAATCTTCTGGTGAAGCCATGCTTGTGTGGATTTGAATGTGTGCTTAGGGTCATTGTCATAATGAAAGATGAACCTCCTCAAACTTCAGCCGGTCTTGGATGTATTCTTTGTAAGAAAAGGCTTCCGTCTTGCCACCCTACCCCATTCATATGAAGAATACGGGAGATTGTTATCACATGTTGCACACAGCCAGTACTTGCCAGAAATTCCTACACCTCCTTCAATGTTGCTTGTGGGCCTCTTGGAAGCCTCCCTGACCAATTTTCTTCTCGTCTTTTCATATATTTTGCAGGGATGTCCAGTTCATGGTAATGTCTCTGTTGTGTCATTAATTCACCGCTTGATGATGACTGTCTTCACTGTGTTGCATGGTATATCTAATGCTTCGGAAATTCTTTTGTAGACTTTTTATATCCACTGTATGTGCTTGGCCCACAAATGGGAAATCATCATTAGACTGGTGACAATCTATCCTTTGGTCTAATGAGTCCAAATTTGTTGATTTTAAGTCTTGGTGAGATGCAGAGTGGGTAAATGGATGATCTCCGCCTGTGTGCGTCCCTCTGTGAAGCATGGAGATGGTGTGATGTGTGGGTGTACTTTGATGGTTACCATGTGTGATTTATTTAGAATTCAAGGCACATTCAACTAACATGGTTACCACAGCATTCTGCAGCAGAATTTGACATCCAATTGGGTTTGCATCCAGAACACACCTCAGGAAGGCTATTCTGACCAAGAAGGAGTGTGATGGTGCTGTATCAGGTGACCTGGCCTCAAACCAATTGAGATGGGTTGTGATGGGTTAGGCTGCAAGGTGAAGGGAAAAAGCAGCCAACAGGTGCTCAACATATGTGGGAGCTCCTTCAAGACGTTTGGAAAAGTGACTCCCTCATGAAGCTGGTTGAGAGTGGTAAACTGTCATCAAGGCAGATTATGGCTACTTTAAAGAATCTACAATATGAAATGTACTTTGATCTGTTTAATACTTTTTTGGTTACTACATGATTACATATATGTTATTTTGCAGTGTAGAATAAACTATTATTCTACAGTATGGAAAATAGTCAAACGAAACAAATACCCCTGAATGAGTAGATGAGTCCAAACCTTTGACTGGTATTTTATTAGCAAATACTGCAACATTGTTTGGAACGGGGATATGACCATTTTCAAACATTTGATCTCGCGATAGGTTTCTTCTGACAACCCTTCCTGAGAACCCTGTGATTTTTCAAAACAGTCCAATAGGGGGACGCTTTAACTCGAACAGACCAATCCTGGAGCTTTGTGGCAGGAATTTAAAGGTCTGAGCAAAATTTAAATGCACCAGAATATCTTTCGGAGGACCGGGTAAGTTTATATGAACTGGTCATATTATTATCATCAAATTATTTTAATCAATCAGTATCCGATGTAATTCTAGTAATCATTACTTCACTAATTTCACTTTGCTTTGTTAATTTGTTCTGTTTTTAGGTGTTTCGGATATTTTCTTCATCAAACTACCGGCTATACTTGGCGGTCTTTGCAAAAATGTCTGCTGGCAACGAAAACTGTGTCCGTCTGAACAAGTTCAAGAATAAGGGAAAAGATGCTAATGTAAGTAGCCTAACTTGAAGCGTTATTTACATTGATTTGATTAGATACAGTCAACGATGTTTCTTTGCAGGAACTTAGACGCAGGAGGGTTGAAGTTAACGTCGAACTTCGCAAAGCAAAGAAGGACGATCAGATCTTCAAAAGACGAAATGTCACCACTTTAGCGGACGAGGCAACCTCCCCACTTCAAGAGAAAAGCCAAAATTCGCAGGTGAGCTGAACTGTTTCGACAAAATCTGTCCTTGGAATGGCTATTCCATTGACTACTTCATATTTTGAAAGAACAATAGATACTAAGGTGAGTATGTTTAATGTCACGTACAAACATTGGTGTGTTTTATTCATCTTCAGGCCACACGACAGTGGTCCGTGGAAGAGATCCTCACTGGCGTGAATAGTAATAATCTTGATGTTCAACTCGACGCCACACAAGCGGCAAGGTACGGTATTTTTTTGCTGTCTTTTTATCCCCTTAATTCTCACTATGTAGTTGTAGTATGCCATGCCACTCGCTTTTTTCCACTCGTGTGTAGCCATAATATTCAATAACTCTATCAAGTGCTGCTAGTTCACACATACGTATTTTACTATTCAATAATACTCCCCGATTGCATTTATACACCTCTTTACTCACTACGTAGTTGTCGGGTGCAATGTCACAAATTTCATTGTGCAGGATGACGCTATGTTGTTCGGTGCGTTAGACTAAACTTGAAATATTTGTAAAATGGTTACGGGGAAATGTTATACTTGGAAGTGTTCGCTGACCTTGTTTTCTTCGAAATAAAGGAAGTTGCTGTCACGTGAGCGGCATCCTCCCATTGAGCTTATAATCAGTGCTGGGCTGATTCCCAAGTTCGTAGCTTTCTTGCGTTTTGTGGATTCGCCGCCTATCCAGTTTGAGGCTGCCTGGGCTCTAACCAACATTGCATCTGGAACATCTGACCAGACCAGTGCTGTTGTGGAAGGTGGAGCCATCCCTGCCTTTATAGGCCTAATCAGTTCTCCTCACCCCCACATCAGTGAGCAGGCTGTCTGGGCATTGGGTAATATTGCAGGTGAGAGTACTTTATTTTGTTTTTACATCTTCAGACCCCTAAAATAAAATGTCCCACCCTCAACATTGCATCCATTATTTTGTTGGTTAGGAGATGGGTCAGTCTACAGAGACATGGTCATCAAACATGGAGCTGTGGCTCCCCTGCTCAGTTTGCTTGCTGTCCCTGAGCTGTCTGTGTTCTCAGTAAGTGTCTTCTTTTTTTTCTTTTTCTTTTTTTTGTGCTCAAAATGCAGTTACTCTTAAAAATGCAATCATGAATCATATAAAACTTTCTGCTTTTGGGTTGCTAGTGTTACTTTTTATCCCCCCTGGCCACTAAGAGGTGCTATAACTCAATGAATAAACACCCCTGCAAAACAAATTTACATTTGAGTAATTTAGCTGACAGTTTTCCAGAATGACTTAAAAGTTGTTTAATTTTTCTTATGACAAAGTGCATCAACTCTGAAGTATCTACATCTTAACTTGATGAAGTAGCTGTCTGCAAAGTCATTGCTAAAAGGAAAATGTGTGGGGTCTAATGTTACATTTCTCTGCAGTCTGGTTATCTAAGGAACATCACCTGGACATTGTCAAACCTGTGCCGCAACAAGAACCCACCTCCTCCTCTGACAGCTGTGCAGCAGATCCTTCCCACCCTGGTGCTTCTGCTGCACCATGATGATAAGGAGGTGTTGGCTGACACCTGCTGGGCAGTGTCCTATCTGACTGACGGACCTAATGATCGCATTGAAGTGGTGGTGCAGACTGGCCTGGTCTCCCGCCTGGTGCAGCTGCTTGGCTACCGGGAGATATCCATTGTGGTATGCATCCTTTATTTATCCTGCAAGGGTGGGAAGGCTGTCATGTACAGTTATGAGTTAGTCACCTGTGTCTGTGTTTACTATAACCCATTTGTCTTTCACCTGTCCCCTTCAGACTCCTTCTCTGCGTGCAATTGGAAATATTGTAACTGGCACAGATGAACAGACTCAGGCAGTGCTGAATGCCGGGGCCCTTGCCATGTTCCCTGGCCTGCTGTGTCATCACAAGAGTAACATTCAGAAGGAGGCCTCTTGGACCCTTTCCAACATCACTGCAGGGAGAGACACTCAGATCCAGGATGTCATCAATGCTGGCCTTGTCCCTTTAATGGTGGATGTCCTACGCAAGGTATGTTGGTTGGTTTTTCTATTGTCAACTATTATGAAATTGATTGTTTTTTTGATTACTAATGGGTGGATTTTCCCTGACTTATCCATCCTCTTCTCTTGCAGGGTGACTACAAAACTCAGAAAGAAGCAGTGTGGGCAATAACCAACTTTACCAGTGGGGGCACTGTTGAACAGATTGTGTACCTTGTTCAAGCCAATGTGCTGGAGCCTCTGTTGAATCTGCTCTCAACAAAGGACAGCAAAACCATCCTTGTCATTTTGGATGCTATAACCAACATCTTCCTAGTAAGGGGTCTGAAGTAATTGCATTACTAGTGTAGACAATCGTATGTTTCCTACAACTAAGATGAGTATGATTAAACATTTTTTCTTGACTATCAGGCTGGAGATAAGATCGGTGAAGTAGACAAACTGTGCCTGATGATCGAGGAATGTGGTGGCCTAGACAAGATTGAAGCTCTGCAGTCCCATGAGAATGAGCTTGTCTACAAAGCATCCCTCAACCTGATTGAGAAATATTTCTCTGGCGAGGTAAGCATTGTTTTGCCAAGTCTGAGTGTTATATGGTACACTTAAACTTCTTTGTTTGCATGTTATTACATGGGTTAAACTTTTTTTGAGGGGGGATATATGGCCTTATTTCGCTTCCCCCCACTACTTATCCACAATTACATTTTGTAATCAAACTTTAAATCGGACATTTATGGTTTGAAAGGCATCAAGGAAAATCAGGCAATTGAGTGGGGTTTTCAGTGAAGACAATACATTTTTCTCCCAGTCTGATTTCCTGCCTTGTTTCTTGTGTATTCTGTTTTAGTTTTGAAGTAAACAGTATACATGATAGAACTTTCCCCAGAACTGCAAAATAAAGTGCATCTTCTGAACACAAGGTGCATTTATAGTTACTAAAGGCTACAAATGGAGTGATCAAATGTAGGGTGTCTCAGTGTTTGAAAGGAATTAGCTGGCATTTAGTGATAATGGTTAATCAGAATTAAGAATGTACCTTCTTAATTGTTTCACAACATACTCATAAATGGGCTGTGAACTACCAATTGGTCAATCGACCTGGAGACTACTCGTGTAGTCATTAATAATGCTAATTGAATAGGTTTGCCTAAACCTTCAATTAAATTTGTTAATACAAGAAACTTATGTTTACCTGACCGGAGCATGATTTTCAGTCACTGCCTCAATGTACAGAAATGTCATTGGTTCATACTGTGCACCATGGGGTCCCAGAGAGGGTTGTTGCAAATTGACCAAGCATCATCTGGGGTGACATGTTAGTATGTTGGAATGGGCTGCCTTATATTGTGGCTCTTTAGTGACACCTTGTGATGGGTTGGGTGCCTGCAAGCTTACTTGTGGCTGTTCAGAGAATGTGCATGTAAATACCAGTGAACTTCCTGGTTAAGAGTTATGATTAGAAGTGGAATGCCTTTTGTTAGATGAATGGAAAATTGTTCTCTAATCTTCCACTCCCAAACATGCTGTGGAATTGGTGTGATGCAGCAAGGCCATAATTGCAGATTGGACATTATGAAATTGGGAGGGGAGAGTAATTGATTAATCACTCCAGTGGCCAATTTATTTTTTTATAGCTACGGAAATTACTTTAACTGAATGTTCAATTTAAGGGTCTGTAGAGTCAAATCCAGATGGCTTCAGTATTTTATTCAGGCTGCAAAATTTGCCCCCTGAAGTGTCCTGTTTTTTTTGGGGAATTTTTTTTCCTAACAGCCAAACCTTTCTATGTATACTTGAACAAAAACCTTCAATCAGAGGAGTTCAGCCTTTTTTTCAATTTTTTTTTTTTTTTTTATATAAATCAACATTCAAAGTCTGAAATCAGGATCACACTCTTGACAAATGCCATTGTATGTTTGGTTTGCCTCAGTCCTTTGAAATGTTCTGATTTGTAGGAAGAGGAAGACCAGTGCGTTGCCCCAGAAACAACTACCGATGGCTATGCATTCCAGATCACGGAAAACCAAAGCACTTTCAACTTCTAAATACCTCTTCTGTGCATTCTTTACTTTACACTCATTGTTTGTGCTGTCAAAGTATAATTCTTTGTCTAATGTACATACCTTTTTATAAAATCTATGTAAATAAAATTGTTGAAAGAAACTCATGCCTGTTTTTCCTGTGGGGTTTGGATACTATGGAAATGTTGTTGACATTTAGCATTCATATCTAACTCGTCTGAATACAGTTCTGTAAAAAAAACTGTTGGAAATGTGATTAGCTGTTATTACGGCTGTTCACCAAGGGTTACCGTTTAGAACTGGCAGATAGCTACGTTTCCCACCATGTCGTCATTGATCGGTTACTTTCAGAGTAGCCTCCCATAAAGTGGGATCTCTGCACTGAAGGGCGAAAGAGCTCAACAGTTAAATGCTAGTCTGACTGGGAAGAGGGTTGAATTCCTTGCGATTCGTGGCTCTAAATATGTGAAGCGTGACTTCGGCTTGCGGGTTTTCATTTAAAAAGTTATCGTACAGCAGTCGAATAAGCAGAGGTATTTGGTTAAAAGTAGTCTGCAGCATCTATAGTTGTGAATTCCCGTTAGGTCATTTGTGCGCGAGGGTGTATGTGTGTAATACCACGATGGTAGTGTTGTCTACATCCGGGCCACAATGCCTTGACTCCATTATTGTTAATTCTGCCTAAACCTGGCTAAATGGTCGTTAAACCTCTATAGGGGCTATATGCAATATTTTTGTCACATGTAGTCAAACTTGAAGTGGAGATGTCTAACCAAGGAGTTCGGCGTAACGGTCCTGTTAAGCTGCGTTTAACAGGTAAGTGACCCAAAATAATGTCCTTCAGACTTGCTAGCGCGAGCTAGCTATGTTTATTGTGTAGCAGAATACTGCGCTGTAGATCACGAAGTATAGTTTGCTGGACATATGTGTATTTGAAAGGGTGCTTGATGTGTATATTTAAGTATGATAATAGTGAAGCTAGTTGCTGTTTTTAGTAGGCCGCGATATCTGGCAAATTGAACCATAGCTTAATTTGAAATGCAAGAAACAAAGCTGCGAAAATACAGATTACCAATTGAGAACGCTTTAGATGTAATTTATCACGCCTGCAAAGTAAACTAGCTACACAAAGCAGCTGCCAACACATTTGCACAAGTCAAACAAAACAATAACTCTGAAAAAGTTTAACTTGGAAAAGTTATTGTTAAAACCAAGTTTACAATCCATTTTTCTCTGTGTTGTGTTGCGCGCGCGCCAGCAAATGTCAAAAGATATTCATCATAGTCAGATCCACTATGTTTCTTTTGACTTTGTTGGAAAGGATGATAATAGATTTTTTTTAAGGATCGGTAAAATTACTGCATGTGGGTAGGTAATGTTATCATCAATTCCTGTATTTGTATGTCACTGTCTGTCCCACATGCGCATTAATTTATTCGTTTTTACAGTGATCTATCAGTAAAGTGCAATCGCGCTAGTATTGTATGTGTGAACCAATCATTGAAATTGAAGAAAAGTTTGATAGTTAAAAGGAGTCTCAAAGGGCTAGATTGACACAGGCCTCCCCATTCCCATGGGTTTGGTCATCGGATACATTATTGAGAAACTATAAGTACTTGCCTGCCTGAGTAAACATAAGCCCAATTAGGATCCAATATTTTAATCAGTATCCTTCAACTCCGGTCCTTAAGGATAAAATAATTTCAGGGTTTTGTTCCTGTCTGGTAGGTAATTGTATTCACCTTCTGTCACCTGGGCTGTAGTCCAATCAGATGGTGTTTAGCCCCTAAGTATTTTTTCCTTCGGGAATCCCCATCAAAATAAAAAGCAGTTTTGATTGCCCCCCCCGTAATTTAACTTGAGGGGACAAATGAACAGTTTTGCTAATTTACAGGATTGATACCACCCATGATTCAATACAAACTTTAGTCACACATCTAGTGCTTGTGGCCTTGAAGTGTTAAACGTAATCAAAAAGACTACTTTGTGTGTCAGTCTGGCACCTCATTCTTCATACTCTTGTGTACATAGCTGGTTTGCAAACTGTAGCATGTTGTCTAACTTCGATCATCACTCGCTTGCTTTGGCCAGGGCACTTGTAAATACACTGGGACTTGATGGGGTAAATCATAATTTAAGGACTTGGGGTGTAGGGCTAAGGGGATGTCTAGTTTGTGATTGAAACGCAACCTTGGTTTCCTAATCTGTATGGACACTTTATTAAAAGACCCATGACAATTCAGAATGTTGACAAAACTTAATTTGAACATACTTCACCTGTTGCCTGCTGATTTTGTCAGTCTGTAGGAGGTTATCTGAGACAAAATATCCACAAGTGTTTCAGGTATTTCCAAGAACGCTGATATTTATGGTTTTGTCGTATGTACTGTGCAAAGTCATTCAGAAGCAGTTTGCTTTCACAGAATTATTTTTGATTAATCCTGTGATAACTTCTTTTAAACTTCTGGGATTTGCCATAACTCTTCTTTGGACTTTGTCTGCTTTTTGGTCTTTTTCCTTTCCATTTATATTTTGAAAATGCAAACTAGACACAAGCTAATATGATCCAAGAAGTCAGCTTACTGCCATTTTGCTGTGTATATATTATCTCCACTTCCTACTGACCAAAGGACAAATAAGATGAACAACTTGCAAGGTACATTTTAATATTATTTCACTTAGTGATTTGGCTTGTCACAGTTAGGGCTGCTTTTCTTGGGAGCCTGGTTTTAAACTGATTATGTAGAAACCATGGTTATGCTGATGTTTAAGCAAGTGTAAACGCAGAATATGTCCCACTTTACATCATACTGCAAAGTGGAGATCATTTCCCTCCCGAATACTACTGTCTGTGACACTAGCATAGGGCCTCAACACACTTTCTCTCCTCTCTCTCACCATTTCAACACAAACAGTGAAACGTTTACATGAGAGGACATTGTTTTGACTGGGAGAAGGGGATGACAGCTGCTGTGTTTGATGTACATCCAGGATCAGAGCCGAGGCAAATTCCAGGCCTTTCCATTCACCAGGAAGAGCCAAATTAAATATTTAAGCTAGCGTTGTGTCTGATAGAAATAAGTTGAAGGAAGGGGGGCATTGGTCCCTGGACTGAAATGAGAGAAAAGAGATTACACTCAGTGCTTTTTTTCCACAGCTTCTTTAAATCACTCAGGGAGAATTCTCACAATCTGTGAGGTGTTTTTTTCTTCATCAATTCTAGAAGGCCTCATAAATTGTTTTGAACCTGCTATCACAAATTAAGACACTTTTGCTCTGTTTTGTTTAAATGGTGGGTAACAGTGTATTCTGTCATATTTTCTAGACTTCTTGATTTGTGTTTTACATTTTGCCCTTTGAATGAGTGCCATTTCAATTCAAGATAAACTGCAGTGGTCTCTTGACAAATGTGAATTCACTGAAGAAGTGGGAGAGGAAGATCATGTGGACCTTTTCTCCTGGTTCAGATATAATCCCTGTTGGCAATATACATTTGACAACACAATTTATTTTTTGGTGTGAAAAAAAATCTTTCAAATTTCTCACTGTCTTTCAGATGTCTATCTGTTAAACTGATGTTTTTTTTCCTTCTCACAGTTCAGACTTCATCACCCCAGGGAGGCATTCCCTTAGGATGATGTAATCTTGTGCCATGTTATCCATATGCTCCTTCCACAGCCAGACTCACTCTGTTTACTTCCCCCCCATTCCCTGTCTGTTGAGCGCTGCATTGCTCAGGGCGGGTGAGGAAGTCATTTAGGCAGTCAGCACCGTCTCCTCTGGTTGACTTTCTGTAACTTGTTCTGCATCCAGACAAGCTCTCAGTGTTAAATTGCTTTGGCTGTTGATCGATGTAGAACACAATATTCAACGAGACACAATGTTGAGCGAACTCAATTATCAGTGCTTGTTATTCAAACTCACTTATCAATTGGAGGAAATGATTAAGTTCTGAGCCTGGGTCATTTTAGCAGCTTGTTGTTGGATGTAACTGACGTTGTCACATTGCACTTGATTAGTTTGTTATTGGGTAAACTCTGAATAATGAGTTGTTACATGGTCGTAGTCTTCTGAGTTTCTCCTCACCGACATAGCCCCATCCATTTGAACCAGATGTTGCAGCTGGTTGCCAGTTTTAAACTGGAAAAATATGGCAGGCAAGCTGCTAAAACTAACACTTTGGGTGAGAATTGCCCCTTGAATACACAGGACAGGTTTCAATTATGTACTACGACTGATAACTCCTAAGTTATGTCACACAAACATGGTAAATGGGACAATACGTGATCTGTTAAGTTATAAATGACAGTATTAAAACATGGTTTATTTCAGAGCATATTATCTGATCAGCCTTAAATTGCATTAGTCTAACATCATTTATGACACAGTTGTGTCCATTCCAAACAGCCAGATGTCAGGACATGGCTCATGCCAAATTATGTCCACCATAAAACACTGTCTTCTTCCTTCTATTTTTTACCCCCCCCCGGTTTATACATTGTAGTAAAATGGCAAACACTGTTTGCAGGTGGCTGAGTTAAGTGCCCAGGTCAAGCAGAGCAATACTTGTTTATTTTTATTTTTAACAACCATGAAACATTGGTTTATCGACCAGCACTCCCACTCCTGATTCAAATGACACCCCACCACTTACACTTGATTGACGCAATCAACCTATCATCAAGTCTTTGAATCAGGTGTGGGAGTGCTTGGGTAAAAACAAAAACATGTGCCCCTTGGGGCACCAGGGCCAGAATTTGGATACACTGCTTGTCTTTTCACAGTAGTACTGAGTGATTAATCAAAATGTCATATTTTGTCATAAATAACTTATTTTACCTACAGTCCATTAATATTTGGCTAATGACACATTTTCTCGGCTCTGTTCTCTAGAAAATAAGATATGAAATCAAACAATGACTCAGAGTTAAAGGCACAAGCTGTGCAGTCCTTGGTTCTTTGGCAGCTCAGCGTGATTCAGGGTATTTTTTCTGTATATCTTGTATTCAGCAGGTTATTTGTTTATTGTTTTTTTTTCATTGCATAAACAAGTTTAGTAAATTGGTTGCAACAACAATGTTCCTATTGTCTAGTCTTGTATTTTCTTCTTTTGATTTTGACAATGTCAACATGTCATCTCAGTCAGGTAATTTTATTAATGCACTTAAAAATAGTTTATTATACAAATCTATAGACATTGAGTAGGTACCAATGGGGAGCTGTTGACTTCCCTACTGTTTTACAGAACTTTACTTAAAGAGAAGGAAAACAAAACAACCACGGTGAACAGAAATAACAATTACTACGCGTCATCTGTAACGTTTTCCTTCCCCCGCTGAAGGCCTTCCAATATTTGAAATTGTTCCATCAATTCATTGACTGGGGTTGGCTTTCCTGTTGGTTCAGCTGCTATTCGATGAGGACAAAGGCTTCTGCGGTCGCACTCCCAAAACTCTGCCAGCAACAGCTCTACGGAGGCCAGATGTAGAGGGGGTGAGTGGGCAGTCTCAGAGGAAGCACTCTACATTTGAACACTTGTCCAAACGTCACCCCTGACAGGTGGGGTGCAGACAAGAAACTCAATATAGGGTTCATAATGACAAAGGTTTTTTGTATGTAAATTTGGATTGGATATTGAGGCCTGTGCCCTTTGACCGTTAAATGAGCTGGAGCGTATGTGCCTGAGGATCAACATTCCCATCAGATGCAGAATCATTTCCCAAATGATCTTAAAAAGTTTATCACCCTGTTCGTAAAAATAATATTTCACTGTCTGTTTTCTTTTAGTAGTTCAGGGGGTAGGGCCTAATGGTTTACTCAGGTGAGCCAGGCATGTTTGTTCAAAGTTTAATTAATGAGGTGGTTATCCAGACTTGTTTCAGTTTCCAGGAAATGGTGGGAGTACCTAGAATGTTCCTGGGTTGGTATAGGAAACTAGAGAAATTCCTAGACATGCTGGCTGTGCAGCAAACCTGGATTGACACAGATTGATGTGATTAACCCTTACCTTTCTCTGACCTTGAGCAGATGGGGGTTTTCAAGGCATTAGGGTCATGGGACCGCTTGGTGAAGTGCTCACACAGCTGATCCAGAGTGTCTGTTGGTGCCCATCTTGGCGCAGAGTTCAGTCTTTGAGGAGACAGATCATAGAGATGTTTAATTCCCACCAGATCACATTTCAAATGGCATTCCACATAAGTTAAACTAATTTTCTTAGGCTTCCTGTAACCTTTTTTGGAGAGAAAAGATTATCACTGTATTTTAAAACATACCAACTTTTAATTCTTAAGTCTGGTTATAGGCCAGCTTAGTTAAAACATTTCAAATCTGTGTGCACTAGGGGTGTTTTCAGATATTCAGCCTAATTTTACGTAGCGTTTTGTAGCCAAGTCATTTTCATGACTTTTGTTTCCCTAAATGTATTCCATCTTCCCATGATAACAGTGCATATTAAGCCTTTCTGACAGGGCCGTTACATAACATGTAAACGTGTGAAGGAGAGCATGTCTTATGAAACGAATTTGAAACATTAAAAAGTAAAAAAAATACAATTCTGACTAGTAAGATGAAAAGCTAACTTTCTTAATGTCACCTTTCTGTGGCACATGTTTTTGATTTGATTAAAAAAAATTATATATATATTCATATTCATTAGTATAAGCTCAAGCTGATAAACACCTCCATAGCCTTTTATTCATATTGACTTGCCAATAGTGCATGCACTATTGTTCAAAGCTGTACCAGTTATTTTGATTACTAAATAATTTTTTACTCTTTTACCTGAAGACCTTTATTGTACCTAAAGAACAGCACAGTTGGAACACTAACTCAGAGAAGTATTTACATTTTAGAGTACGTCTTGTACTCCTTAAACATGAAGGAATCACTGCCCTAATATACAGTACCGTTCAAATATTTCTGGTCACCTCATAGTGTCCTTGCTTTTGAAAGAGAAGCAACATTTTAGTGCATTAAAATAACATCAGATTGATCAGAAATACAGTTTAGACATTGTTAATGTTGCAAATGATTATTGTAGCAAGAAACGGCAGAATTTCAATGGAATATCAACTTCCATTGAAATTCCATTCAATATCAACTTATGCAGGAGTGATGGTTAATGGCAGGTGCCCACAATCAGCAACCAGCACTCCTGTGTTCCAGGGGCACGATGTGTTTGCTAATCCAAGTTTATCATTTTAAAAGGCTAAGTGATAATTAGAATACCTTTTTGCATTGGTTAGCAATGGTGAAAACATTTGTGCTCATTAAAGAAGCAATAAAACTTTCAGCATCAGCATTTGTGGGTTTCATTGAAGACTCAAAATGGCCACAAACAACTTTCTTCTGATACTTGTCAGTCTATTCTTGTCCTGAGAAAGGAAAGGGCTATTCCATGCAATAACTTGCCAAGAAACTGAAGGTCTTGTAAGACAATGTGCACTACTCCCTTCACAGAACAGTGCAAACAGGCTTTAACCAAAGTAGAAAGAAGAGTGGGAGGCCCTGGTGCACAACTGAGCAAGAGACATACATTCAAGTGTCAAGTTTGAGAAACAGATGCCTTGCAGGTCCTCAACTAGCAGCTTCATTAAATAATACCTGCGAAACACCAGTTTCAATGTCAACAGTGAGGAAGCGACTCTAGGATACTGGCCTTCATTAAATCTTCTTTTTATGAAGCTGCCCGTTGAGGACCTGTGAGGCGTCTGTTTCTCAAACTTACTCACTTTATGTTGCAATGCTGCTGCTGCTGGTATTGTAACGTTCGGTCCATCAATCTTCTCATGCTGCTGGTATTGTAACGTTGTGTCCATCAATCTTCTCATGCTGCTGGTATTGTAACGTTAGGTCCATCAATCTTCTCATGCTGCTGGTATTGTAAGGTTAGGTCTATTGATTTTCTCACATTGCTGCTGTCATTGTAACATTAGGTCTATCAATCTTTTATGCCAGTCCGCTGGTCACAGCCTTCACAGCCTAAAAGAAAATTGTTTTACGGTTATATTCCGACAATTTCTGGTGTATCTTCGAAGTACACTCCTTGGATGCGTTTTGGGGTAATATACAGTAGATCACAGCCCCTTGTGCAGTCAAAAAGGAAGGGTTTCCACTATTCTCTCATCTTTTCACTTGTTGAAAAAGTTATCCTTACCCATATTGGCAGTTATTGTATCAGTGTCAATCACAAATGAAACAAAATTATGCATTAGGATTTGTTCAAGATAGACCAAAAATGTACAGAGGAATTTACCAATAAATTAATTAGAAATCCTACAATGTGATTCAGTGGATTTTTTTTCTCATTTTGTCTCATAGTTGTAGTGTACCTATGATGAAAATTACAGGCCTCTGTCATCTTTTTAAGTGGGAGAACTTGCACAATTGGTGGCTGACTAAATACTTTTTTGCCCCACTATATTCAGACCTGGTATGATGTTAATGAGTGAAAAAATTATCTAACGTTGAAACTATTCCAACAATCTGTGTATGTGTAGTTTTGTGGCATAGTGGTTAACACTGCCTCTCACATGGGAAACCCAGGTTTGAATCCAGTGAGGGCAACAACATTCATCTGTTCAAATGTATTTATTTTTTTTGTTGCGTAAGTTAGCTATCTTCCAAAGCTCAGATCATTAGTAAATCCTTTTTTTCCCACCTCTTTTTTAGTGAATTTTTTTTTTCCTTTGTTTTCGGATGTTATTTGAATATCGAATATGAACTGACAGCCGTATTTTGCCTTGTTTAAATCCCCAAGCTTGCTAGGTGACAATTTCACTTGGTAAGCACTTAAAATTGCTACTGTACATTTCTGTAGATGATTTAGACGTAACACCAGTGACTGCAGGAAATGTTTCCCTGTATCTTGAGATTTGAAAGACATGAGCATGTTTCTTTGTGTTACATACATTGTTAGCAATTTTTTTTTTAATGTTACCTCGTACCCTCTGGGAAGTACACACATAACCACAATTTGGGAAAACAGGTATAACTGACTTGCGGAGTGAGAAATTATCATGAAACTACCTTCACTATCCAGGCCTTCTTCAGTCAATCTCTGCAAATTGAGGTTTAGCAAGAGTGATCACTAAATCCTATTAAGTTCAGCGTATGTTCAAGGATCATTAATAGGTTTTGGTGTACACTATCAGTAAGTTTGGCACTGGCCACCAGTGTCTCATGTTTAATGTCCCCCAGTTTCTATTTTCTGGTGCCCAGACTTTTAAGAATAATCTAAAAACAAATCTGTTCTAATCAACTCCATTTTACAAACTTAATTTAACCAAATCATTGACTTGATTTGCCATTGCAAGAACAGCACTCACATGCCCCAGAATAAAAAAATGTAGATTCTTTTTAGAGCCTGTTGAAAGAACTGAACCTTGGTGTAAATTTTTTCTTGGCACGTAAGACAATTTTCAGGATGAGAACCAACAGAAAAGAAATTTCCAAAAGAAATGGCTGAACCGATTCAGGGTTCCCTGAACATATCTGGCTTCTTTTAATCACATGAAGAAAAGTTTTTGGTATCAAAATGGCTGTTTCTAGTTTTATTCATTAAGCTAAGTGAAGCGCAGATTGGTTGATCCAACAACTTACTGGTGCATTTTACATTTTAAAAGGTCTATGACAATTATTGAAATTGGTAGGCGTCATGGAGAGAAAATTCTATTTTAACAGCGTGGAACAATAAATTATTGTTACCAGTTACAATAATGGATGATTTCTTCTAAATAAATTGTATGATGTTCATACATTTTAGTTTATCGCCTGCCTGAATCTTTTTGCTCCCACGGGATATAACTATAGAATACGTGTTGTCTTGAAATTTATTTGAACACCATTCCTATATTGGCGATGCACTGGGTTTACCAATGCAGTTGTGACATTCTATAAGCTTGACAATTTAATATAATTAATATTTCAATCTAAGTGAATAAAAAATCTATTAGAAATGTTGATAATGTTTATAATTAGGTTATGCTACATCACATCCGAATTTACTCTGTCAGTTATTTTCTGCCAGGCTTCCAGTCTGGCTTTTAGGGCAGCAGGGGTCGTTACTTAAATTATTACTTGGGAGAAATTGCTAAGAAATAAACAGAGTTCATATAGTCAAAGAGAAGCCACTTTCAGCTACATTAGACATGTTTGTGATATTTTAGTTGGCCAGATAAATTGTTGACATAGTAATTAAATAGAATCTGTTGGGTAAGCGCTGTGTTTTATTCACTTGGACAGGATAAGATCATCTTAACATAGTAGGTAACATGTTTGGTTAAAAGCATTTGTTGCCATGGTTTCTAATCAGGCTATACTTAATGCCATGTTTCTGGAACCGCAAACTCAGTTTGCTCAAATTCTGGTTTGACAGAGCTCGCTAGGTTACAAATGCAGCTTTTGGGAATACCCATCTAGCTAGTTAAATATAAACAATCACTGAACTGATTGACAAGCACAGTTTAGCTTTGTGCAGTGACTTGCAGGGACAAATACCTGCGGCACCCAAGGAGCAGTGTTGCCTATTCCTCTGCAAATACATTGTAAATGGATAGAGCATAGGATACTGTCTAAATTCTTGTGTTGCCTTTGAGGGATGGCACAGATTGTATTTAATTTCTCCTAAAGAAAAGAATCTGCGAGTTCACACAAGGCCATGTGATGTTTGGCATGGCAGAAAGTTGGTTTGCTCATGATGTACGCCTCACCATGCTCTCCAATTAAATTGAATAATAATTCTCAGAAACAAACTCGTAAGGATGAAGCTTGGAGCAGCATCTTTACTTGTAGTTAATGCTGCTCTGCTGCAGGCCTTTAGAAAACCTCTAGAACTGGTAAACAGGTTAGTAAAATCCCTCTCTTCTCTAGCTCTCCCTCGACCTCTCCTCCATTACATCAGTGTGCAGAGGAGCCAAAAAGCTTTAGAAAGCCATTCAGCCACTCAAACCTGCCAGGTCAAGCCAATAGTGGTGCAAGCTTGCAGAAGCTCACGGAGTGCTCACTGTTTTGACTCCTCACTAAGCAGCTGTGCTGTGGAAGACTTTACTCAACTGGATGAATTACTCAATATGCACATTGTATCACAGAGTGGAAATAGTGTCTGCTAATGCAAGAATACCAAAAATGAAGGAAAAGTAAACAAGATTGTGGATGTGTTCCCTCTCCTTGGTTCTCAAAATAGTTGGTCTGGACTCCACTTAATAATACAAGGCTATATCAGGAAGGAAAGTGTGCTGTAAGATAATTTAAATGTTGTCACATTAAGAATAATTTCAAATCTTTCTGTTTGTTTGTGTGATGAGGGGTTTATCAGGGAAAGGTACATTTTCCAATTCCTCTTGTGTCTCTGTATTGCTGCCCTCTTCGTCTTCATCAGTAGAATGGTTTGGTTCGTCAAAAAGTAATGCCCCCAACAGTTTTTTTTGCCTCATCTTACTACATTGTTGATGTAAGGGCCATATCATACCTGGGCTCAGGGATGGCTGATTTTGGAGAGTCCTTTTATAGGGTTTTTCTTGGCTGAGAATGTGTCAAAGGTGGGACCCCAAGCCCCACTACCCCGCGTTCTACCGGACACCCCTCTATGATATACTTTATATAATATCTGGCCACTTGATAACTATCGCAGTGTTATATCTTTTCATGTTACATATTTGATTCTTTTTTTACATATGCAGGATTTTACCCTTGTTTTTTTTGTTCTCCTCTGCCTGTCCAGGACTAGTAGACATTGTATTGACTTTAAATGCATCCAGCCTGTAGTTTCTGCTTGGCTATTTTTCTTAGCCTCCAAACGCATTGGCTCCACAATGCTTCTAGCATACAGAGCATATCATTCCTTTTACATTATGTATGAGCCACCTGAAAAAATGTATCTATTGAAATTAATCTGTGATTCTACTAGATGTCATCTGAAATGTTAACAAATGTGGATGTAGTTTAGGTGTTATAAAGTTTTATTGAAATATTTTGACATGCTTCAGTGTAAAAGAACTAGGATCCACTTGTTTTTCTGACATTACTGATATCTGTGATGTCAGGACTGGTCTGTTCCTGTATGCAAGGTTGCCAGATCATTGACGTTAAACCGTGAAATTCGCATAATCCACAGAAAAACGCTCAAAACTGTGTAAGCAGAGCGAATGTCTCTGACTGACTGACTGACTGAGTACCTCTTGTTAAATAGCGTAGTGGTTAGCGAAGCAGACCTGCAAAACTATAGGTCCCTAGTTCGGATCTCCTCACAAACAAAAAGAAGTGCGCATTGTGAATTATTCCATATAGACAAACTTTGCTGGCTAAAACCTTCCGTACCTACATAATAGTAAGTCTGAAATAAAACAGTTTACTGTTGTATTGCGACTGTTTCTAGTGTATTTTCGAGGTATGCTTCCGTGAATGGATTTTGGGTCAGGATAGACAAACACATTTGCTGGCTGCAACATACAGTAGTTACGTATTAGTAAGCCTTAAGTAAAACTGTATACAGTTATATTGTGACTTTTTCTGGCAGAGAAAAGTTCATCTTCAGTTTTGCTACAAATTGCTCAAGTCTGAATATTCCTAGGAAGATAGTAGGTACTACTAACCCTATGCCATGAAATGAAATAGCTTTGGCAGACTCAGTAGCAATTGCTCATTTCTTGACTATTCCAGTAATTTAGTAGATACCGGTAAAGCCTATTACTGGCTAATATGCTGTTAAAACGGCCAGTGGCAAACGCCATACAGTTCATAGACACTATCTGTGGTGGAGGTAAACTTAGTAAGAAACGTTAGTCAGTTTAACTGTATCACTGTCATTCACGAAACGGCCAATACGTTTTTGAAACGGCCAGTGGCAAATGAGGGTTTGTTCAGGGTAGACACGAGGCTATACGGACACCTGTCAAATGTACAGCTATGTGGTGTATTGGTTTACTACACAGCCTTCCATGTGGGCGACCTGTGTTCGATTCTCGAGAGGGCAACACTTTCTACTGCGGGCCAGCTGAACTCGGCATGCCTGGTTTCTTGTTTCTATACAACCCTATCTGTAAACCAACCTGCCCAAGCCCATAAAAAATTGCCAAGTTGTTGGGGAAACCTAACCAGCTGGCATCACTACCAATATGAAAAAGTTTGGTTTTCTGTTCTACCTCATCATTAATTACACCCACCTTGTGCCTCAGCTCTAATTAAGGCCCTGATTAGAGGGTTACATTAAAGAAAATTCAGTGGAACTGGCTTCGAAGTCCAAAGTTGCGATGGGGGTGTCAGCTCGGTTAGGGGAACATGGAGAAGTGGATTGCGGAGTTGTTGTATTCATTTATTGAGCTGAACTATGCTCACAAAGGTGAGACAATAACACACAAAGACAAAGTGAGCAGAGGAAACATATATACTAGGGGAAATGACTGGATGATGATCAGGTGCGCTAAACGAGACAACAGGTGTGATGAGTTGATGAGATGGGTGGTGGTGTCAGAAAGCCGATGACGTGGAGCGCGGAAGCCTGCCTCCTGCAGGGGGAGCACTGGCAGCAGATGGCGTAGCTGTCACAGTATGCTGGTTTTTGTTATTCCGATAAATTGGTGCCCTGTTCAGACCTTAACAACAAGGTGATGGTGGATCGTAACTAATTAGTGAACTTATTAACCAATCAATCACATGGTATCAGTGAAATCACTTGGCACTCAGGGAACCGGTTCAGCCCCTGTGGTAATAAAGATGCCTGTTAAGACTTGATTCTTGTTAAATCTTGTGTGTTTGACCTGTCCTGGCACTGTTCCTGTGTAAATGACAATGCTGACGTCTCAACCTAGATGAGGACACATTCTGTCTCAGTAAGCCTGGACAGGCCCTGTGTTGAGAGCCCACTTGGTCTATATCACATGGTCCACCAACAAAAGTTGTCCATCTGAACTCTATTGTGCGCCTTCTCTTTTTCATCTTGAAGGTGCAGTGTGGGGATAAGTGATTTTGGGGGGGAATAGTCCTGGGCCTGGAAACACAAAGGCATGCAGGGAGGGTCCCCATCCAGGGAGATGTCAGACCGGGATCGGGTCAGGGTACTGGACTGGTGGAATCAGGGAGAAGGGGGTGCAGGCATTAGCAGAGGCTCTGTTGTTTTAGGTCCCAGAATCTTTTTTAAACTGAAAGAGCTATTTTGGTAAATCCAGACTTGGTTTTGACTTTAGACAGGCTGGGAAAGGTTGTTTTTTACTAGGCAGTTCTCTTTCCCACACCCCCACATCTTCCTCCGCAGTCCCTTGAGAGTGATGGTTAACCACAGAGCTGTACACTAAGGCAACACTGTAATCCCCCTTTTCCCCACAGAACCTAACTCCCGTGGTCCAACCCATTCTGTTATAATTTGAGAGGTTTCTGTGCGTGCCTGTTTTTGTTATGGTGCTGTGTGGCTAAGCACCATGGTCTTATAGCAGATGCATGAATCAACTAAAGCCTGTGGCACGAATCATATGAATTCGGTGTCATGTGACCTCTCCCTCCCCAGGTGGCCTGAGTGACTGAGTGCACTGGGTCCCTGAACAGGGAGTCTCTTTGTGTCCGTTCCTGGGAGAGAATCTGACACTTCTCTCTACAGGTGGAAATTTAACTTGAAACCAAGGTCTCTGCCTGCCAAAGGCAGCTGAATTGATTTCGACAGATAAGGCCAGGAGACAGTCAGGTCAAGAGTCAAAGGTGGCGTTTGCTGACGTCTCCTAGCCTGCATTGCTAATCTGCTAAGGAGGCCAGTGATTTTGGAGGGCAGTATATGTATGCTGTGTCTATTATTTTGTCCTGTCCTGGCTTGTTGGAGTATATTAATCCATATTTTTATTTTGAAACGATGCTTAATGGAAAATGTGATTGTTTTTTTTGTGTCCAGCTTCATCTTAAAAATCAAAGAATTTGGAGAAAAAGTAGAATGTCTTAGCCTAAAAGAGATTTGTTATTATTGCATGTGATCCTAATTCCCTGTGAAGCTTGTGTGGACAGCCTGGTGATAGAGGAAAAGGGCAGCTGGTGTAGCCATCACCAGCACTCAGGCTGTGAGCTACAGCAGTTGCACAGCAGCTACGCTTGTCGTTGCTTACTTTGTCGCCCTCACAATTACTTTGGTCGACTGATGTTGCTGTGCCTGGTTAAAGGCTGACTTTGTTACACGTGCACTTTGTCCATCCTGTCAGATCCATACTCCTCTAATACTGCTGTTGTACAACAATCAGGAATGCCTGTGAGGCTGCCTGCGTTATGTGTTAGTTTGTGTGGTATTCTGCTCCATAAGTGATTTCAGTGTTAGTGCTCATTACTCCTTTCTTGTCGCGAGCAGCTACGTTTGCTGTCCTTCATCCCTGTCAGCCAGTGCTGCAGTCCACAGGACTTTGCGCTGCCGGCGGTGCGACCAGAATGAGAAACACAGGCTCACAGAGAGACCCTTCTCTCAGCATTGACTCGATACGGCTGTCGCTATGGCGACAGGATTTAAGATGAGCTGAGATGCAGAGGGTTACGTGATGTTTTTCTGGAGTGTGTGAGTCATTTCGTGGAGGGAGACATGGTGAGAAATGTTTGGAAAATGAGTTTGCGCCACAGTGGTTTTCAGGGTTGGGTTTCTGACGGGCAAAGAAAGGCTGATATTTTCCCTTCTACAGGGATAATAAGGTGGAATTGGTTGGAATTTTGGCTTAGTCTTCTGTTGTACCGTTAAGCTCTCCAGCTCTCTCCCAATCTAACCCCTTGCACCTTATTCATTTTGGCAAGCACATCATTTGGTAGTGCAAAGAGTCACCACTCAGAAGAACGGCATTTTGTTAAAAGCAGACATGGAAAATAAATTATGTGATGTGAACCAACCAAAATAAATGGGTTTCACGTTTCCACTTTTTCCCAGGACTATGAGTGTAGGGATGTTAGTGTCTGTGTATTTAGGTGTCCGTGATGTTGCATCTCTATAGCTACAGTGCCTTTGGAAAGCATTCAGACCCCTTCACATTCTCCACACGTTGTTTTATCTACTTTTTTGGGGCTATCAATCTAGACAAAATACCCCATATTCTGTACTTTGTAGGAGCATTGGGGTTTCCCCACATGATAAATGGTGTTCAAGTCTTTGCATTTACTGGACTCTGTAGTGCAGCAGAGATGTTTATCCTTCTGGCAGGTTCTGTCATCCCTGCAGAGAATCTCTGAAGCTTTGTTAGTGGCTCTTGTTTTTGAGAAGTCCTGTAGTTCTTGAGTATAATTTCTAACAAAACCAACATTTTGAAGACAAAGGATTCAAAGCAAATCCGGAATAAGCACCAATAATGGATAGTCTATAAGAACATTTAAGTCACTGAATATATCCTGGAGCACATTGTAAAGTCCATTATTAATCTGGAACAGGCCGTCCTCAAAAACATTATTTGAAATATTGTCCATTTGTCCTGAATATTGATATCAATTGCTGCCTTACGTGTCTTGATTCTAAGCTTAGCTAGCTGGAAAATTTTAAGAAATCAGTTTTTAATAAAAACTGTCTACATTAGAAAACTAAATATAGTCAATTGTAAACGGCTTGGATATAAAGCTTTTTTTGAAATGGTGCTTTTTACATCAATATTCTAAGTAGCTAATAGTCAACAAACCAGCGTCAAACTGACTTACTAATATTTTCAGAATAAAGCCTGACAGGTAGCTAAGTAACATACAGCTCTGGACAAAGTTAAGAGACCACTCCTTATTTTTTCTTTACTCAGCATCTCTACATGAATGGTAGCCATTTTTTTTGGGATGCTTCAGCAAGACTGGAATCGGGCAGATTTGTCTTTGTGAAGGACATATGAATTAAGCCATGTACAAGGTTATCCTGGAAGAACACCTGCTTCCTTCTGCTCTGGCAATGTTCCCCATCTGTGAGAATAGTTTTTTTTCCAGCCGGACAATGCCATCATGCCACACACAATGTCAATCAAGGCTAATCTCCAGACCTGAACCCCATTGAACACCTCTGGAATTTGATCAAGAGGAAGATGGATGGTCACAAGCCATCAAACAAAGCTGAGCTACTTGAATGTTTGTGTCAGGAGTGAAAAAGTCACCCAACAGCAATGTGACAGACTGGTGGAGAGCATGCCAAGACGCATTAAATCTGTGATTAAAAAGCAGGGTTATTCCACCAAATATTGATTACTGAACTCTTCATAAATTTTAACATTTGTATTTTGTTGTTGAAAAATGAATATGATTTTGTTTTCTTTGCATTATTTGAGGTCTAAAAACAATGCATTTGACCAGTTGTTGTTTTCAACAAATAAATACCCTAAATGAAAATATTCTTATTTGGAATTTGGGAGTAATGTTGTCAGTCGTTTATAGAATAAACCAAAACTTTCTGAATAGGAAAGCCAGAGAAACATTCCATGCACATTCGGCATTTAGCTATAATCTTATATAATTATTGTGGCAACAAAATGTTCTGAGAATAGCCCATCAACAAAATTGCATGTCATACTGTTTTAGATATAAATAACTGGATATATCCACATTAACCTAAATTAATAGATGGATGAGTTGACTTACAGCAAAAGCGTGATATATGATGTTCAGTGTGATGACTCAAATCTAAAGTGTGAATTATGAAAATATGGAACGAATTGATCTGATGATGTACATTACAAATTTCTGACCATTTTCTGTTCCTAATCATACCGGCTGTACCTCAGCTTGCTCCTTCTCCAGCAAATGTACCCTACCTTCAGTCACTGGATCACTAGTCTACAATTCATTTTCTAAAAGTATAAATTTACTGGAATTGTATAAAGCAGTTACAGAATGTTAGTAGAATGAATGAGTTATTATTACTTTATTTAATAGTTAATTAAAATAGTTTGTAAACTAAATGTTTAGGCTTTGTGGTCAGCTTGCTTCCATTCATCTCCTCTTTCTCTAAGAGGTCAAGTTCTAATTCTTCACAAAACTAAAACCCAGGCAGCAGCATTACCATAGGTAACTTTTAATTGTGTAGACAACGTAGCTAATAGACATGGTAGAGTCTTCAGGCTGGGTGATTTCTCTTGCCTCACATATCTTTACTGTTTCACTGTCAGTACAGAAACGATTATCATACTAAGGTGTTGTAGCTGGTATCTACCAGACACTTCTGCTCCTTTGTACCGTGTTCTTTTAAAAATCTATGCTTATTTTCTTACCAAAGTAATGGGTGGATTCCAATGTATTTTCACAATTTTCTTCTTGGATGGGCCAAAAAAAACCTTTAGTCGGCCCACCTAAGGGTTTCTATCAGTGTTGCCAGATGGGAAAATTTCCCGCACAGATACCTTTCAGAATGCCAACTGAGTAGCCTTGCTACTTGACCGTTTAACACTAGAGCAACAAATCTAGAAGAAAAAAAACTCATTATCATTACACCTTATGTAACCAACTCTTTTGGTGGAAACTTCTGGCGTGCATAAACAAATATTATCAAGGGTATTTGGATCGGGCCCGCTATGGGTGGCTATGAGCTAAATACGGCTAAATCTGCCTAATACCTGCCTAATATTGATCTACTTATCCAACCTCCTGTATTGGTGTTTAGGCTATTTATATATTGACTGAAGAAAACGGATGATTTCTGAGTGTACCCTGTTCTCAGTGTAATGACAAATACCACTTACATCTGGTAGGTGATTGCTGCCTGGTTCTCTCTTCCGTACTCTGGTCTCATGATTGGCTTCTCAGGTGGCATTGTCTGGTTATCTCTGAATTTCCATTGCTTTGTTTTATGTCTGTTGTTGTCAGAGCTGCCTGTTCATTAATATGTATAGTTGTTATTTTATATGTGTATAGTTGCTTACTTCTTGTATACATGCCTGGGTTTAAGATTTGCTCACAGGAGTCTTAATCCAAATTCTTGGGTAGTGATCACTTGCTTACTCTAGGTGGATTGCCGTATTATTTTGTCACTGGCTTTTCCTCTTTTCTTTTGAAATTAGGCTATGATATTCACCATTAGCCTTACTCACTGATACGTTCATGTCCATCTGCAATAGCCTTGTTGAGATGCAGCTTGTAAATTACAGAGAATGACCAGGCATGCTGTTTTTGAAAAGCTTGTTTTTAGGGGCCCAGCATGTCATTCAATTTTAGTTGGCTATAAAAAAATATTTTTAAATGGTTTTCATCATTAATCTTGTTCTGGAGGCAGACCTGCTGCCAATGCAAAAATTATGATCTTACGTTTCAAACAGGCTGCATGCCCTGAGAGCACATTTCACAAGGTTTTGCGCTTATCCCTACCTATACATAAACTTAAGTGTTTGTAATTCCAGGAACAGTACACCTATCATGTAATTTCTGCAAGATTGGTGATGAAAAACACCAACCTGCTGAAGAAACAAGGGAAACCTGAATAGAGGAACAGAGTGACGTTGTATTTTGTCAAAACCTCTTGCTGTATCTCACAGCTCCCTACACTCCCTCACAGCTCCGTACACTCCCTCACAGCTCCTTACTCCCTCACAGCTCCGTACACTCCCTCACAGCTCCAAACACTCCCTCACAGCTCCTTACACTCCAAACACTCCCTCACAGCTCCTTACACTCCCTCACAGCTCCTTACACTCCCTCACAGCTCCTTACACCCCCTCACAGCTCCGTACACTACCTCACAGCTCCGTACACTACCTCACAGCTCCGTACACTCCCTCACAGCTCCGTACACTACCTCACAGCTCCGTACAC
>JACXGJ010006740.1:0-18743 GCA_016801105.1 Esox niger
AGGGACCTCACATTACAACACCATCTAGGACGCCCAGGTGTTGATCCCAAATGCCAGGGACCTCACATTACAACACCATCTAAGACGCCCAGGTGTTGATCCCAAATGCCAGGGACCTCACATTACAACACCATCTAGGACGCCCAGGTGTTGATCCCAAATGCCAGGGACCTCACATTACAACCCCATCTAGGACGCTCAGGTGTTGATCCCAAATGCCAGGGACCTCACATTACAACACCATCTAGGACGCCCAGGTGTTGATCCCAAATACCTCACAACAGGATGCCCAGACCATCTCCATTCTACACACATAACATTGCTGGATTACCTTATTTTATAGCGTTTTACTGTTTCAAATGGAAGGCTCATCGTCTGCCAGGGCTACGCCTCCCATTCTCTAGGGCAGAGACCAGAGCGTGTCGTAATTACAGACATATCGTCTATGATATCAATCATGTCATCTTGGTACTTAGGAGCTCCGCACTGTAACCGTTTTGGTGGATAATGTCAGTAATGTGGTCTGCACTACTCTGGGGAGGAGTTAACAATGACAGAGACGTCAGTGCAAGACGCTGCCACAGACTTCGCTGCACAGACTTCATTGATTTAGGGGGAAAACGTGTTAGTGTCAAAGCCAAGGACCCTGGCAGGGCCATCCAGGGTGCTGCTGGAGAAGGGCTCCATGACTGTGACACCCTGGGCTAAAATGGAGATTATAAGAACTCGGAGGCGGAATGAAACCCCCAACATGTTTTTGCGGAATAAAAGAGCGAATGTCTCTTACGGAGTCTGTCCGTCCATCCGTCCGTCCCTGACTGACTTACTACCCCTTGTCAAATAGCGTAACTGTTAGAGACGTGGGCAACGGAACACCAGGTCCTGTGTTCGACTCCTATTACAGTCAATATACATTATGCCTGAGGATCAAGACAGACCAAATCTTCGCTGGCTATAACTTTATGTAGCTATGTATTAGAAAGGCTAAAATAAAACTGTTCTGGTGGATATAAGGATGTTCAGGATAGACCAACACTTCGTCTTTTCACATTACTAAGTTTACCACAATGCATAATGGCGTCTAGCGACATGCTTAAAAGCTTATTAGCCAGTAATATGTCACTAGACGCCATAAAGCATTGTGTTAAACTTAGTAACGGTTCTTATTAACTTTACCTCCACCAAAAATAGCATCTATTAACTGGCCACTGGCCGTTTTAAAAGCTTATTTACCAGTAAACGGCCAGTGGCTAAAGTCAAATAGTTCATATATACTATTTGTGGTGGAGGTAAACTTCATATAACATTTTATTCCGTTCAACACGATGGAACTGGTGTCTAAAGAAATATTCAAACTTGACGTAATGTTAATGCATGACAACATTATATATGCTATACTGACACCCGGCAAATGGTCAGCTCTGTTTTGTGGTTAAATACACAGCCTTTGACGTGGGCGACCAATGTTAGTATCTTGAGAGGGCAGCCATCAACACTTTCTATTGCGGGCCGGCTGAACTTGGCTTGCCAGGTTTCTTGTTTTTTTTTTAAAGTTATACTTTGGAGTTAATGGAACCAAAACAACTGGTAATAGTACTAAGAAAACAATGAAAATGCAAGATAATGAAAATCCATTCCTTCCCTCCTTTCTTCCTTAGCACCAGCAGGATGATGGGAAGCATGTGGGAGTAAAGATGAAAAAGAGATGGGACTGATTTTGAGGGAGTGGGAGAGACGAAAAGGAAGAGGTACCTCTGTGTTGGGCACTTAGGGCGAGCTCTGCCTCCACAAGCGCGGCAAAGATGGAGAAAACAGAAAACGAGTGAGCAAGACAAGAGACAGGGAGAAAGCAAGACAGATAGGTGAGAGAGAGAGAGAGGGATAGACCCCATAAACCCCTGGGTCCATATACACAGTGCCTCAGAATAAGAGTCCTAAGTCTAGGATCAGGTCCCTTTCCAGTCCCTGTATGTCTATTTATCCTAGATCAGTTACTCTGAGACACCTTGTGAACACAGGCCCAGTAGTTACCCACACATCACATGAGCTGACTACACTACACTGTCACAGTGTAGTGGAGTATATGGCCGATATACCACGGCTATCCTGGATACAGCCCTTAGCCTTGGTATGTCAGTCATGTACCACAAACCCACAAGGAGCCCCAACTGCTATTGTAAACTGGCTGACAAAGTATTTTTTTTTGTCATTCCCCTGATAGTTTTAAGCAATAAGGCACGAGAGGGCATGGTATTTTGCCAATATACCACGGCCAAGAGCTGGTCTTAGGCGCAATGCGTCGTGGAGTTATATTTTAGAAATACACCACAAACCCCGAGCAGACTTATTTCTCATAAACCGGTTACAAAGAGAGCAGTGAAAACTGATGTGACATCATACCAGTGGTATAAGTTCTCATATAACATGGCTATCAACCAATTGGCCTTCAAGGTTAGAACCACCATGTTCATATATAGAATATAGTAAAATACAGTATTGTTCAGTATTTTTAGAACAGTGTTGTAGTTTGGCTGACAGTCATCCAGTCAGCAGTGTTAGGGACTTTCCTCTCTGTATCTGTAGCAGTAATAGCTAGCTAACAACAGGGCACAGCCTGCTGGTCAATGGACTAAAATACAACCCTGTTTCCAAAAATGCTGTGACACTGAAAAATTTAAATAAAAAATAATGCAAAGATGTGCAAATCAATTAAATCCTAGTGAATAGAAAATAGTACAAAGACAACATATCAAATGAAGAAATTGAAAAATGTTATTGTTCCTTGAAAAATACACTGCTCAAAGAAATTTAAAGAACATGTAATTATCACACTATATCACCAAGTCAATTCAACTTCATGGATATCAATCTGTCCAGTTAGGAAGCATAAATGATTGTGAATCGATGCCACCTCTTGTAGGACTAATGAAAGTGGCAACAGGGGCACTGGCGGCAACAGCAAGACAATCCCCAAAAAGGGAATGGTTTTGCAGGGGGTGGCCACAGAAAATTGCTCTCTCCTTATCCTTCCTGACTGCTTCTTCTATAGTTTAGCATTTTGCTAGTGTCCTTGTTACAACTGGTAGCATGAGGCAGTATCTGCAGCCCATTCAGGTAGCACAGGCCACCCAGCTCCTCCAGGATGGCACATCTATATATGCCTTTGTATGGTTTGCTGTGTCACCCAGTACACTCTCAACTCAGGGAAAAGATATCAGGAGATGGACTTTTACACAAGGAGAGCTGGACAGGGCCATAGAAAGGTACCTGCTGAACTACCGCGGGCTACTAATATGCATGACCAAACTGTCAGAAACAGACTCCATCAGGGTGGCAAGAGGGCCTGACGTCCTCTGGTGGGACCTGTGTTCACAGCCCAGCACCGTGCAGCTTGATTGGCATATGCCAGAGAACTCCAGAATTGGCAGGTCCGCCATTGGTGCCCTGTTCTCTGCACAGATGAAAGCAGGTTCACACTCGGCACATGTGACAGACATGAAGAGTCTGGAGATGCCGTGGTGAACGTTATGCTGCCTGGAACATTATCCAGAATTACCGGTTTGGCAGTGGGTCAGTGATGGTCTGGGGAGGCATATCTTAGCCAAAGGTACCCTGACTGCTGTTAGGTACCGGGATGAAATCCCCAGACCCATAGTCAGACATTATGCTGGTGCAGTGGTACCTAGGTTATTCCTGGCGCAGGACAATGCCCGGCCTCATGTGGCCAGAGTGTGTAGGCAGCTCCTGGATGACAAAGGCATTGATATCATTGATTGTCCCTTACATTCCCCAGACCTGAACATTGTTGGCAGTGCATACAAGGCACGTGAGGGCCATATGCACTACTGAGTCGCATCATGAGTTGCCGGGATAAAATTCAAGTAAGTTGGAACAGCCTGTGATTTCCGTGGTTTATTTCGATTTTTGGTGTGAGTTTGAATCAAACCCTCAGTTGGTTAGTGATTTTGGCTTCCATTGAACGTGGTTAAGTCATTTTGTTCTCAACGAATTACACAATGTACAGTAAAGATTTTGATCTTTAATCTATTTCTTTAATCGAGAGCCGATGTGTGATTTAAAAGTTCCCTTAATTTTTTGGAGCAGTGTATATAATAAAAACCAAAAAGCATGCAAAGACTTAGAGCATGGCTCCTCTTCAGGTTTCTTCCAAAGCGCCTGTCTTCTTATGGAGTTTTGTTTCTAGCCTCTGTACTGGTACATTAGTAATTGATGGAAGTGCCTCACCTGTCAGCCATCTGAGGAATGATATAATGCCCGTTCTTGTGATCTGCCGAGTAGAGAAACAACAGCTTCAACCACCGCAGGTGACCTGTTAGACACAAGGCTGTTGTACAGTAAGACCCCAAAGGTCGTAGGCCGGAGGTCAAATGGCACATACCTGGGCGTCGGCCACACAGATAGAAGGCCAGTCTGTCTGTGAGCTCGTACTGACACTCTACCAGCCTCTCCGCCAACTCTACATGGCCCGCTTGTCTGTCACACAAACACTCAACAGTCAGAACCTACGAATGTATAATAACACAGTGTACTGACCCGGCACACCGTTCTGCTTCAGCTTGTTAACGGTACGGTTCAATCTACCTGGCGTAGTCCATTGGGGTACGTCCGTTGATATCTGGGGCTCCAGGGTCGGCTCCATACACAACCAGAAGCTCCGCCTGCAGTACCTGGCCCGCTTTGGCGGCCACGTGGAGCGGCGTGGTTCCCTTCTCCTGATGGGACACACATGCACGCACACACACACACGCGCGCGCACACACACACAGAGTGAGGGCCGGCAATTTAGTGCCATTAAAACAAAGATTTTACCTAGCACCTAACCAAAACCTCAATACACTAACAATGTCTAAATGTAATCTAACCTTAACTTCTACACTTTACCACATAAATGTAACCCAAATCCTAACCCTAAATGTAAAATGTGCTAAAATGTGGCCTAATGTCCTCAAATGTTCCTTGTTTTCGCTCATTAATACAAAAAAAGAACAGAGGATTGTGTTTTTGAGTAGTTTGGACCGGGGGGGCTGATGGGTAGTTTGGCCCTGTGAGGGGGTGGGTCTCACCGGATGGAAGAAGTTGGCCTGCGCTCCCAGGGACAGCAGCCGTAAACACGTCTCCAGACTCCCCGTCCTCACGCTGGAGTGCAGTTGCTGAAAGACGAAAACATTTCTACTGAGCCACAGTCAACACCCTCATTAATGGCCTTCAGGTCCACACGGCAGTAAGCCTCCATTACTAATTCATGCAGAGTAATTAAGGCGCTTCCCCGGCTTTCCAACTACACAGAGAACGATTGAGGGATTGAGAGTGGGAGGGGCCTCAGTAAGAGGTGGTCCGGCCTACCAGCCATGGCCTGGGAGGTCCAGTTAGCCCCCATGACAGGTGGGGACGTGCCCTCACCTTGCTAAGGTCCTTGGTGGTGACACCGTCATCATCACGACATGGCAGCTTATGGACGAAGGATAGCATCTGGTACTTGGAGCGAATGAACTCTGACTTGGTGGGACTTCGCGCATGGACACGCACACACACACAGACGGACACAGACACACACCAGACAGGGTTAGGGTTAGACATCATCTGTAAGTGTATCTGTATGAATCATTACAATCGGAAAAGCCGAGGGCCAAACGGTTTCTGGCCCCGTAACAGTTCTCATAGTGGCAGATGTCTACAGTCTGAGCTGCATGTAAAGCATGAGCTCATTATACCGCTCGTCCTTGAACTGTTCCCAGAGTGAATATGCATCTCCGGGGATGTGTTGCCATGGAGGGAAAAAAAGCTGCCCCGACCGAGACGATGAGGCAGGGCATGTTCACGCCAAAGTGGTCGTTATCAATGAGAACAGCCTCTTATGAAATATACTTGGAAACGTGAGGTAAAAACAGACTTACTGGATTTTGTCCTGGGGGTTGGGTTTCCTGCGGCCACTCTGCACTTGCGCCGGGTCCAGCAGGGAGTGCTCCCAAATCGAGTTAGCCCCATTACTGGCCAGGGTCTGTACCATCTACACAAACACACACAAACACACATGCTCAACAGTAAAAAACACACAACCTCCCCTAAGTGGCTCGGTGGTCACTGCCTCGCAGCGCGGCTCGATCATGTGACCAGGAAGCGGGACACTAGTCCCTGCATACCAACAGAGCCTGGCGGTACCACAGAGAGCAGCGCCCCAGGTTAATGGCGGACAGGGTTCCCTTGTTTAGTCGCATTCCAGTGATTCCTTGCGGTAGGTCTGGTTGACCCAAAGCCCAGTCGTGGTTTCTGCGAGGCGAATATGTCTACGTTCAACTCGTATGTATTTCCTAAAGCTTATTGGCTGTGCCAGCAATGTGAGGAGAAACACAAGATTTTAGAGAACACGTCTCCAAAGTAACGTAGAAAAAATTACCTCAGAACACAGCCCCAGCTTCACTTGATTTTCAAAATGTCTCTGGCTGACAAAGTCACCTGTCAGCCAGTGACATTTCTATGGCATGTGCTTTAGGATATGCACAGACAACCCTGCCCACTGGTGTGACCTGGTGGAAGGACATACATGGACCAAGGATGTTCAACAGTAGTAGAAGACAGGCTGTGTTTCGTTCATTTCTTCATTACATGCAATAACAAAGACTTGTTTTAAGTACTTAAATGCAGAGTTCATAAAATATA
Source organism: Esox niger (assembly GCA_016801105.1). Taxonomy (NCBI): domain Eukaryota; kingdom Metazoa; phylum Chordata; class Actinopteri; order Esociformes; family Esocidae; genus Esox; species Esox niger. The sequence goes on from JACXGJ010006740.1 coordinate 6,679, forward strand.
TATCCAAGCAAATGGGCAATAATGTATATTGTGTAGTTGAAGAATGAATCTATAGGGCAGGCTAGCGTCTCTTATCTTGAATTTATTGACAGAACTGCGAGGTGAAGATAAATCAAATCATATTCCCTCCCTGGATAGTGGGCAATCATCCCCATTCCCCATGCACCTAAAAGACAACTGATTCAGTATTTTATCAAGATTTTATTTATATTACTGATTTCTAAGTGAAAGTGGATATCTTTAGAAATTCTGATTATGTAGCTACAGTATAGAGTTAATAACTTAATAATGAATCAGTTTATGCTTACACATCTGTAATCAAAAGGTGTATCTATCAAATTAAACATTGGTTGAATAAATGGGTGTACTTGTAATTTAGCTGCCTGCTAAATACTGAAAGATGACCAGGCGACTTTTACCAGGAAATTCCTAGAAACCGCACAGCACCATATTATCACAATACCTAGGTGGGGATGCAATATGAATTGTGTATGAATTCTACATTATTTCAAATCAGCATTGTGATTTTATTGCGATTAGAGGTTCCAAACATTGCTCACCATATGCCTACTGAAGATAGACAAGAGAAAAACCTGAAAAAACAGTCTGTCAGTCATAAAAATAAATGCACTGAAAACAGTGTATTTTAAAATACTATTGTAGAGATAGCAAGCAACGAAGGCCAAATATTTGTCTTTTGGTGCAGCCATGGCAAAACAGTACGGACATAACACTGCAATATTGTGAAATCAGCATAACAAAACAGTTTGCAATACGATGCAACACGTAATACAATAAAAAACAATCACAATATGCAATATGTTATTCATTCATGCCCGTCACTGATTTACACACCAATCCCAGGTGAGGACCAGCTCCTTCGGTTACCTGCAGCAGTGTAGGGGGCCAGCCGCTGTGACGAAGGTGCTTGACTATGGAGATGTGACGTCCGAGGCTGCGGTGCACTGAACAGCACTCGTCGCAGATCAGAACTCCCCGGTTGATGCTGGTCCAGCCCGGATCTGACAAGGGAGAGGAAGGACTCTTTAGCAAAGGTCCGAACTAGCTACTTCCCAGGCCATTCCAGGTTTAGTGTGGCCAGAGTAGCAGCTACTGCTCCCTGGGTCCACATAGTTAAAACGGACACACGGCATACAGAGGATGGGGTAAAATCATGCACAAGCCAATGTATACAGCCCCCTTCCAGAATAGAGCATAGTGTAGGTGAACATACAATGCGTTACACTACATCACACAATAAGCCATTTTTAAAAAAAAGAATAAATTGTGGATGTATGTGGGACATGTGCGCTTTACCAGTGTGCGTGCGTGCGTGCGTGCATGCATGCATACTTGGTTCATTAGTTATCTTGACATTTTACATTACCGCACAGTGCAAAAATGTTATGGTCTAAAATAGAATACTGTATAAGTGGTTAAACAGTGTTCTACGGGCTATTAAATTAACAAAACGCTACTATTAGCCGCATTTTCTATAGTCTAAATGTTAGTCCGACCTTTAAAATACCAGACCATCCAAATGTGCCTTTAGGTGGTAATTCACTCATTATACCACAGAGCAGAGATGTAACAGTACACAGTATGTTATCAAACCGTTTGTTATGCCCCCTACAGTTCAATACGCACAAGTGAACCGCAGAGTTACGAAATTCCAGTAATTTTCCTATAATTTCCAGAACATGCTTATTGCGCTGCAGACAACACGCACATTGTAGATTGAGATCCACAGAACCAGAAGAGTAGCTTGTGAACAGGTAACGGCGCACGTCCAGCGTTCCCGCACCAGATGGTAGCAGAACGTTTCACATGGATCAAACCTTTCACCTGCTGTTACAGAACAACTACTGACCCACAACCAAGACACAATGGTTTATGAAAGACAATCTGGCGTTATGCAGGTTCATTTGCATGATATTGACCGTGGCCCAACTTGAACAGCTCGAACGGCCGCGCCGCCTTCCTGAGATGCTTTGTGCAACTGTCAACGACGCCTTGACGCCATTCATAGAACATTAATTGTATCTGCCCGAGGCAGCGGGCTTGCCAGGACAGTGGATGTGCACCATAAGGCCCGCTGTACCTCTGCATCCCTACCACAGACGTCCAGGATTCTGGAGACAGAAAGAGGCCTAGAGGCCAGGCAAGATGTCTGAAACCTACGCTGATCTGCCCCACACCCCCAGGACCTTCCATGATACCAGTTAACTTAGCCTGGGCTAACTGTGAGATGAAGGACTATGTCTGGGACTCACAACATAAAACACAGGCACAAGTCACTTAATCCACTAGGATTAGTTTTTTCATTATTATTAATGATGGACTAGGTCTATAAAAAAGCAATGCCTAAGAGACTGGGCAGGGATGGAAAAAACAAGTGCAGGTGGAAAATGGTGCTTAATATTTGCTATTGGCGATACATCATGCCTAGTGTTATGAAATATCATATCTAAGAATAGCAGCCAACTCATTGTAGGGTTTGTCCACCACTCAACAGGACAAATCAAAGTGCTTTGTCGAATGTTAAGAGCAGGCAGCCGTGCTCTTTAATGGTACAGAGTTCACATATTGACTCAAAGTTAAAGCTTGTCATAAGTCATACTTCCCAGAAGAACAGCCCTATCTCCCCTTACATTCCCTATTCCACGCTTAGTATCACTTAGTGTGTGTGTGTGCAGTGCTTAACGTGATTTCTTACGCATGGTATGAACACACTAAGACACTTGCCAAGGCCACACACCCACACACACAAACCCACACCCACGGGATCTGTTTTGTCTCTTTAGCTACAGGATCTACAGCCCAAAGCCCTTCAAGGCTATAGGTTCTCTCGTCAGTCAACCACTCTACAAGACGCTGTCCTTTGCTTCACATCTATTCCATAAAACTGTAACCTTGACTATAGTGTCCAAAAAAGTCTGGTAGCTATAATATGACTTCCTCCTGACACTTAATAACTTAACTCTGGACCTAGAAGCCAGGTTCACTCCATGTTTTCATTCCAAAACTCTAATCTGGCACTGAATCAGACCTGGGATACCAGGTACGCGCACTTAATGTTGAGGTAAATCAGAAAACCCACAGGCTCAGAACCTCATAGGGCATGAGTTGAGTACTCCTGCTCCCGGAGTAGCTATACCAGTGTGGAAGTGTTGCAGACTATGAAGGACAAGCCTCAAAAACTGGTTCAGTCTGCCAGAGCAACCACTGCCCAGAAGGGGAAGAGAATGCAGAGGCTGACAAAACCTCCCAGTAGACTGTAAGTCAGAAACGGCGCATGGCACGCATGCAGAAGTATCCAGGCCAGTCAGGCGAGCCCAGGGGACCTCAGGTAACTGCCGATGAGTGATGGTCAGGTTGACTCGTGGTGTCATGAATCGGCTGGCACAGGGCGTCTGAGGCTCACAGAGCAGAAACACATTATTGTAGGGAGCGCAGCTGCGCGTGAGTGGGGGGAGCAGCTGCCATGTACCCCACTCGGAGCAACCCCTACCTCATACCCTCCTCCCCCTGAAAACACGAGAGGGCAGGTGGGGCTAAATGTGCAGAGCCAAGGCTGCGCTTCCAGGGAGGGCAGGACGCCAAAGTTGGCATGACATCACAGCGTTTTAGTGGATTTAGAAAAACAGTCTGAGAATGTGGCATACTGTCATTTAAGAAATTAACCAAACTTCATATGTTGAGGTATACCCAACTTCCCACCATAACAGTCAGGTGGTTATAGGTAAAAACCTAATTTAAATCCGGGTGATCTGATGTTCGGCAAAGACAACACAATTTGCAAGTAGGGATTTCATAAGCCACCCGTCTCCAAATGCTAATATAATAATAGTTTTTAATATTTTGACTACATCTTGAACCATCTAGACATATCACAGGTCCAGATTGCAGGCACTCAAAACCAAGCTAGCTCTCGACGCCCCTATTTTACATTACACATAACTACATTCTACACACAACTACATGACCTAGCTAGCTATATATCAAGTACTGTGGCTAGCTAGCTTCAAATACAAATTTCAGATAACTAGCCTACTGTAACTCCAGAAACGTATGTTAAAACTTGGAGTAGTATGTTAAAACTGGGAATTGGTCTCACGATAAATTGGCCTTAGCACTGTCCTCTTCTGGAAGACAAACCAGCGAACGTTATATTCTGGCGTTTTCAAAGTGAACCAAGCTACAGTAGCTAACCAGTGTGGCTAACGATAGCTTCGTTCAGAGCGAATTACAGACAAAAAGATATGATATTAAGATATTCAAGTCAGAGGAGACAGACACCCTTTTCTTTTTTACAAGCTCGATACTTTAGCAAATCGCTAGATGTGCCAAGTAGCTTTAATACAACTACTGTAGCTAGCTAAGTTATCTAGCAATGTAACAAATCGCAAAATCAAAACAAACGTCTAAAAACGACTAGCTGGCTAGCTAGTGACCTAGCTAGAAAGGGAAACAAATCTGGCACACTGACAAGCAGGCACAGTGTTTGTTTATTATGGGCAAATAAAATGTGTTGTTAGCCAATTGGTTTCTGTTAAAATACCATTTTAAAACAGTTTAAAGGCCTGACAAACTGCCTGAGGACCTGGGCCGTTATCCTACATCCATACAGCGGGCACAGGCCTCCTCCGTCCCACCAAATCTTTCGCCAGTTTAACCAATCTATGAATTAACACATTGTTTTAGCAATTTTCAACGTACCCGACGCACTGCAGTCCGCACATACTTCGGTTCTGTGGACCTTTCTTGACATATTTATGGTTCCACCTCAGCGGTGGCTGGGTATCCAAATTATATCTGATGATGGATACTCGCCCTTCCAAAGACCGACGTCTGTTTTTTCGCGATGCAGCCCTGAATCCCCGGAAGCCGGCGATGTAGTCTGCAGCTCTCCCGTTCAGCAGCTTCCCCTTTTCCGTTCGTCCTACCCTATTTCTGTCCAAACCTCCGGATACAGGCCTCGTCGATGCGATGAATATCACTGACTAGCTCATATTTAGAGGTATATAAATCCCTAACGTAGCCAGCACTGCATTGCCAATATTGAGACAACTGCGCTCCTACCTGTCACTCGCCTCGCTCTCTCCCCCTAGCTGTTCGCCTCTTACCAGTGCCCGCTATCCAATGCCCATCGGAGAAAAGCTAGTGCTGAAATCTTGCCAGTGTCTGAGATGCCTTCTAATACTTTTGCCTTTTCTTTTACTTCTGTTTTTAGAACTTTGCAGCGGAGCTTCAATTAAATAGCCTAATAATATTCTATAATATACATAAATATCAGTTATCCGTGAAGCCCAACTGCATATATATATATATATATACATATATATATGATACTGGGTGGAAAGGTTGTTCTGATGATTGTGAGACCTTAACTATTCTGTAATAATATGGAGATAATGTGGCTTAGAAGTTGCTAATGCATTGTCATAGAATGGCCTAAATAGTCCAAAGAGACAGCATCAAAAGTGAAGGCATTGGGTGAGGCATTGGATTTGAGTATGTGGTAGGATAGGAAAAAATCTTAGTCAATTTGTATAAAATAAGGGACTCGGGATGACTGGTAGGTGGCGTACGTAACCACTCATGGAGCGTGCATCTTACACATCGCTCTCATCAGCATCCCTTTCATCTGATTGGCTGCGGTCTGCTTACATTTTATTGCGGGCTGTCATCACTGTCTCGCAGCAGTGCAGACTCTAAGAGTACACCTCACAGTCACAGTTCGCTGTGATGGGAGGGAGCGGAGAATAGCTTCGGCAACGAGTCTCGGCCTCGTTAGTTTATTGAACGAGGAAAATAAAGGTATGAGGGGGCCAGGGTAGCGAACGTAGAGGTAGCCGAATACAACACGGATCTCTTCGATATAGCAGTGCTAAATATTTTTCTTAACCGATGGACTGTAAGTGAACGCTTATTTTTGAATAATTCCTTTCCTATTATAATACGTGTGGAATGTCTTGTAAAGTGACGGCAGAGCGAGAATGTAACCATATAGGCAATCGCGAAATAAGTGACAGAGAACAAAAACACAGAGAGAAGGAGAGCTATGAATCGAAAATGATTTCTGCTAAGAAAACTCCCGAGAAGAGTCGTTATCCTATCCACTATTTGGTGTGGCACAACAAACATCGGCAGCTGGAGAAAGAGCTATCAGCAAACGAGCAGGTGAGTCCTCGGGAGATACGTCCTTGTCTTTCGGATGAAAAAAGGGTGGGCCATGCCAAATGCCATTTGGATAGGTTTAGATTAGGTGTGCCATCTAGTGACCACACTTTAAGAACAGTGGGCTTGTTGAATTTTACAGTGGGAGGTGATAGATGCCGGTAAGTTACATGTTTCGCTACCTGCCTGGAGTTTCAATGACATTACTAATTAGTCTATGGCATCAAATGTGCCTAGCCCCGCGAATCTCGTTTGACAGTTAGGCAAACGTTGAAATTCAGTGCGTAAAATCTCAGAAAATATCTACGTTCGTCTACAGTGTCATACAATGATGTCATTGCAAATTGAGGTGATCACGAACTTGCAGCACTGTGTAGTTTTTGATATAATCTCCTCTACTCAATCCCTCGACCAATGCTTTGATCTTATGCGTTGTGGCGAGTAGTAGCGCGTTGTGTCTGTGCGTGTCTAAAGCCCCTACGTTGGTATTGCTATTGCGTGTTGTTTAGTCCCAATGCTGTACCTTCCCAGATCCTGCCACCTAAATGAATAGAGGATGAAATCGTGGGAGGCAATGCAGATAGCATGTGGGCGAATTGATGCACATGATTTGCACAGTATTCAAATAATAACAGGCTTGCCTCTGCAGTCAAGAAAGGATCTATGGCTATATGCCCATGTCCATTATTTATATTATATTTATTCCTACAAAATATAAATGCATGGATATTTGCGCGTTCCTTCTGGGTTGATGTACCGTTTGAACATTTAGTCAGGCTGTCTGTTTAATTAAATCCTAACAGAACATGATGCAGACATCCAGTGGCTATCGGTTGGCTACTAACGGCGGGAGGAAAGGAAGGATACAAGGCATGGCGAAACAGACATCTGAGAAATTCTGATTGAAATCGTATGAACGACGATAACCCAGATACACTTCTACAATAATGGGGATCCACATTACATAAGAGTTTAACAGCACTTTCTCAGATACACAGACCAGAAAGGACCTTAACTAACCTTATCACATCAAGTAATAATCTGAGCAAACCTGAAAGACTGCACAGTAATACATATAAAGGTCTCATGAAGAACATTACTTCCAATGCCTTATTATTTTTAACAGGGCTAATGTCATGCATTTAAATAGACATTTCAGTGTTTTAGGAAACACGCTGACGGAGAGCAAAGAACAAGTCCATATATTCGTTTTTACTGTTTCTTACTGGTCTCCTGTCAGGCCCATGACTGGCTTTACAAATACCTTGTTCAAGCCACACAGAACAACAACACAAAGCACACCATTCAATGACACCGGTGCGGATGAGAAGGGGGAAGCTACAGTGAGAATGCAGATATCAAATGACAGTTCCCTTTTTCCGGTGCTGATTAGATGTCTGTAGGTAGGTGCCGGGTACAGCTTGTCTCCCCTGCCGATGGCTTCCCCGCTGAGACGCTGCCACGTCAACAGGCAGTGGTTGTCATTTTATTTTTCCATCTGAATGTGAGCCAGGGAAAGTGTACAACAGGGGCATATTTGCATGCCCTCAATACAGCATGTCTCGACACCCTGACACCTTATTTACATATATAGGTCATTTGTGAGACTATTTTGCCCTCGGGTGAGTCTCCAAAAAACCTGACTTTAGTGGCTGATTCGAGACAAAATACACAAAAGCTAATTCAATTTGAGTAACGTAATTGGAAAGCAAACACCTTTTAAAACACGCAATAAATTCTCAGGCCTGGCTTGGGTGCAATGCTGAGATACCGGTTGATGATCGGTGCCCAGGACCTGCTGATTATGCTTGTATAAAGCATCCTCAGTTGGTATGATTCACAGGACTCTGGGATGATAAATCCTGGCCTCTCTTGGCAGAGCAAGCGTGGTTACAGTTGTGTGTTGTTGGCTGCATCAGGCCAAGAAAGTTACACTGGCTGGCAAACTGTTGGTCTCGGAATTGATCCCTGATTGGTTGAATGATGGGAGTAACTGGTCTATATGTAAGCAATAAAGCACGAGGGGGTGTGGTATGTGGACAATTTATCATGGCTAAGAGCTGTTCTTAGGCACGGTGCATAACATAGTTTAATGATGGTGGCTGTTTGCTTTGAGTTCACTAAGAATCATTCAATTTGAATTGTTCAGGTGACGCGACATAATGGGACTTGGGCAAAAAAAAGTCATTCATCAACTGGATCATCACTAACCAATTAGATTTGCAAAGCAAATTTAAAATGTTGTAAATATTGTTTTACCCAAATTTTTTGTCCCTGACCCGACACATGAGAGTGCGTTTCTTCTGGCACATGGGGATTCCAATGTAGACTTCCTGGTTGATTGAGCAGTCTGATAAGAACAAGATTACCTATTTTTGACTCATTAGTAATGAAATTAGCTGCCCGCCACCTGCTTCAGCAGAGCTGTCTGACAAAATATTCTTAGTAGTTCTGCTATTTTAATTAGTTTACCCTTATTTTATTGGGTAAGTGAGACAGATAACAGATTCTCATTTACAGCAATAACATGGTCGTAATGTGGGCTACAGCCTTTGTCAGGGATAGAGTGACAAATTCTTTGCCTGGCTGTGGGATTTGATCTAATAACATTTTGGTTACTGGTTAAATGCCCTAACTGCTAGGCCTCCTGCCGCCCCCAGTCCTTTAAAGTATATAAATTGTTCTCACAGCCCAGCATCCAACAGAAGAATTGTCAGACGGAGAAAAAATCATCTTCTCCTCTAAAACCTGGGGACCCGAAGATAAATTGAGCTGAATGGAGATGGGGACAAATTGTACCTCTAATTGAACAGAACAGGAATCTTGCTTAAAAATGATTGGCACACCATTTCACCAAGGGGGAAATAAATATTACCAGGACCATCCTGCTCCCCTCTCTCGAATGTTTATAATTCTCACTGTCGGGCACTAATGTCAACTCAGCAGTGTAAAGTCTGGTGATATAGTTCTGGCCACAGACAGGCTTCGCAAATTACATTTCGATTCTTCCTTACCTGTTTAGCTCTGCAATGCCACACCTGTCTCTCTGGTTTCCCCTGTTTTTCACAGCCACAAAGTAAAAATGGACTATTGGCCTATTGTATATATTGTATTTACATTTATTCAGCGTTAGGGTTTGGCATGAGATTAGCTGTGTGGTTTCAGCTCAGGTTTAGGGTCAGGCTTAATTAAGGTTTAAGTTTGTGATCTCATTTTAAGGAAAGATTAGTGGCTGTGGGAACCTATATCACTGCCTGCCACCTGCAATAAACCATCGTCTGCCTAGGTTGGCTTTAGTTTGATGTTTTGAACAGCGTTGCTGACTAAGGCTGAGCGCGGGTTGTTGGGGTTTGATGGTATCAAACAGATGTGGAACGGACGTACAAACGAGTGCCCATCTGACGTAGTAACATGCACCCTCCAGGGGTTACAGCACCCCTACTTCCTGTGGCTATGCTTCAACTCTTTAAGGGTCCCATACACACATTTTCAGCTTAGTTTTCCCATCAACCCTTTTCATGGCACTGCATACCTTCATTTCCTCTCCCTTACCCAGTGAAACCCAACACTAATGGCAGTGGTCACTAGAGATGGGGGCTGAGTGGGTCTTGTTAATGTAATTAACTTGTGGAAAGCTTTTAACAGAGACAGCAGTCTCCTCAAAGATTGAAAAGATGTCCCTGCTTAAACTGTGTGCTTGAACTGGAAATGAGGAAGTGAATGATGCGTTGAGGACCGTAACTGATTGAATTTTACTCTGGCATGCCACATAAATAGTTTGCAAACCATAATTTACGGACCATCCTTGGCTTGCATATGCGCACATAGGCAGATTTATCTTTCCCTATTTTGATTTAGTCAAGTTTTAGCCATAAAATAAACACCTGCCACCTGCCAAATATGGCCAACGATCAATCTTACCAGCCAGTTTGGCAGGTACTGTAGTCAAAAAGCGTTGGCAAAAGTTTTCTTTTCTCCAAAAAAACATGATCCTGACAAATTTGCCGTGATGAACCAACAACACAATGTCAATTATTGTCTTATTTTAACAGTCAATGTGTATACATACCAGGCTCTGCTTGTGCAAGATTTGACATAAGAGAACCGCTTGCTGAACAACAGTGGGCTATATTTATATGTTACATTTTCTTGATAGTACCATGAGCACAGGCCTGCATTGAAGGCTTCGCTGTTGCGCTGCTTCTTTGCCACAGAGGATGAATAGCAAAGCTTCACTTTGTCGAGAATTTCTGTAAGGTATTATTAGAACTGGATATCATGCAAATGATTTTCCACAGTAGTGCCCATGGGCATTTCCAGTTTTTGTTCCGCCTTTTGTTTTTATTGATGTTAGTTTGCCATCATTTGGTTATGCAAATCAAGTCCATGCTCTAGCTTAGATATATATATACAATGGGGAGAACAAGTATTTGATACATTGCTGATTTTGCAAGTTTTCCTACTTACAAAGCATGTAGAGGTCTGTAATTTTTATCATAGGTACACTTCAACTGTGAGCGACTGAATCAAAAACAAAAAGCCAGAAAATCACATTGTATGATTTCTAAATAATTAATTAGCATTTTATTGCATGACAAGTATTTGATCACTTACCAACCAGTAAGAATTCTGTCTCTCACAGACCTATTATTTTTCCTTTAAGAAGCCCTCCTGTTCTCCACTTATTACCTGTATTAACTGCAACTGTTTGAACTCGTTACCTGAATAAAAGACACCTGTCCACACACTCAATCAAACAGACTTCAATCTCTCCACAATGGCCAAGACCAGAGAGCTGTCTAAGGACATCAGGGATAAAATTGTAGACCTGCACAAGGCTGGAATGGGCTACAGGACAATAGGCACACAGCTTGGTGAGAAGGCAACAACTGTTGGCGCAATAATTAGAAAATGGAAGAAGTTCAAGATGACGGTCAATCTCCCTCTGTCTGGGGCTCCATGCAAGATCTCACCTCGTGGGGCATCAATGATCATGAGGAAGGTGAGGGATCAGCCCAAAACTACACGGCAGGACCTGGTCAATGAACTGAAGAGAGCTGGGACCACAGTCTCAAAGAAAACCATTAGTAACACACTACGCCGTCATGGATTAAAATCCTGCAGCACACGCAAGGTCCCCCTGCTCAAACCAGCACATGTCCAGGCCCATCTGAAGTTTGTCAATGACCACCTGGATGATCCAGAGGTGATCTGATGAGACAGAGATAGAGCTTTTTGGTCTAAACTCCACTCGCTGTGTTTGGAGGAAGAAGAAGGGTGAGTACAACCCCAAGAACACCATCCCAACCGTGAAGCATGGAGGTGGAAACATCATTCTTTGGGGATGCTTTACTGCAAATGGGACAGGACGATTGCACCATATTGATGGGAGGATGGATGGGGCCATGTATTGCGAGATCTTGGCCAACAACCTCCTTCCCTCAGTAAGAGCATTGAAGATGGGTCGTGGTTGGGTCTTCCAGCATGACAACAGCTCGAAACACACAGCCAGGGTAACTAAGGAGTGGCTCCGTAAGAAGCAACTCAAGATCCTGGAGTGGCCTAGCCAGTCTCCTGACCTGAACCCAATAGAAAATATTTGGAGGGAGCTGAAAGTCCGTATTGCCCAATGACACCGCCGAAACCTGAAGGATCTGGAGAAGGTCTGTGTGGAGGAGTGGGCCAAAATCCCTGCTGCAGTGTGTGCAAACCTGGTCAAGAACTACAGGAAACGTATGATCTCTGTAATTGTAAACAAAGGTTTCTGTACCAAATATTAGGTTTTGCTTTTCCGATGTATCAAATACTTATGTCATGCAATTAAATACAAATTCATTATTTAAAAATCATACAATGTGATTTTCTGGATTTTGGTTTTAGATTCT
>JACXGJ010006740.1:18843-33278 GCA_016801105.1 Esox niger
TATATATATATATATATATATATATATATATATATATATATATATATATATATATATATACACATATAATATATATAGGAGCAGGTTCATTCATTCTGGAATTTCCTATATCCACAACTTTATCTTTCCTTGACAGAATAGCGGTTCACTTTTGTCTCTGTTGTTACCTAAACCTACCCAAAAGCATGGCTGTTATTACATGACAGCCATGGTAACAAGATAATCTACCAGTATGATGCAACCTGAAAGACTGAGAAATGTCTAGATTGGTTAATTAGTTTGACAAGTTATTAAACGTTAATACAACTTTAATGAAACTTTAGGCTGTGGTGAACTCTTCCTTGAAAAGGAGGCTAGTATATGTACAGCCATGCACAATGATGAGGATGGATCAAATGGTCAAAACAAATTCCAAGAATCTCTGTTGGAGAATTGCAAACTACAGTTTGACTCCATCACTGTGTCAACAAACTTTTCCAAAGTCTTGCCGGAGGAAGGTTTGTACACTCATCAGGACATAAACATCAGTGGGTAGAATTTGCTAAGTGACATTGGAACTTTGATTGGAACTAGGTTCTATTGTCTTATTATAGATGACTCAAAAGGCTATTATTTGTATATGCTGAAAATCAAGACTTGTCATGCAGAAAGAAATCTTCTGAGTTTGAAATACAGTATGGTGGTAGATATGTGACATGGACTCAAGTCAAATCAAGGACATTTCAATTTTCTTTTAAGACCGCCTCTGCTAACAGGCTAAAACTGGGTCATCGTTACCTCTTCCAGCAGGACAATGGTCCAAAGCATTCCAACAGAACCATACAAAAATGACCAACGAATAAGCTTTTTCAGTGGCCATCCCAGTCCAGTGACCTAAACCCCATAGAGAATGGGTGGGTTGAGCTGAAGAGGAGAGTCCACAAGCAAGCATCAAGGAATCTGAAGGATCTGGAAAGATTCTGCTCGGATGAATGGTTTCAGACCCTTTGCTATGTGTTCTCCCACCTCATTAAACTTTAAAGAAGAAAACGTAGTGCTTTTATCTTGGCACGGGTGCACAAACTACTTAAAGCATTGGCGCTAATCATTCTGAAACACATGTAATTGTTTCTTGATTAAGAACCGTGTGTTTTTTCTGAGCGCTACCCTTCTTTCATATTTTTTATTTTAGATCAAGACGATAAAAAACAGTAATCCTCTCCCCACCTTGCCCATGACAGGTTCACCGACCGTGGCAGAGTTATTTTACCCAGCCTCACCCCTCATCTTCTCTGTGGCCCCCGCCTACTCCCAGCCCACTCACCCGCCCACCTGGCCTCCCCTCACTCTCATTCAAATTTACTGGGCTCAGGGTACAGAGGGCTCCCTCCTGTTCTGGCCTAATTCTCCCCCTCTCTGTGTTGGTGAGAGAGGGAGTGATAGGAATAGGATAATATTACATGTTTTTAGAATTCCTGGTGAGTGTGGACATTAATCAGATGGTGAGATCGAATTGGTACACAGTAACAATGATTACATATGACTAATATACCACATCTGGCTGTGGCTAGTATACAACACCAGGCTGTAGTATACAACACCAGGCTGTAATATACAACACCAGGCTGTAGTATACAACACCAGGCTGTAATATACAACACCAGGCTGTAGTATACAACACCAAGCTGTAATATACAACACCAGGCTGTAATATACAACACCAGGCTGTAGTATACAACACCAGGCTGTAGTATACAACACCAGGCTGTAATATACAACACCAGGCTGTTATGAACAACACCAGACTGTAATATACAACACCAGACTGTAATAAACCACACCAGGCTGTTATATACAACATCAGGCTGTAATATACAATATCAGGATATAACTAATACACAACTTCAGGCTATAAGTAACCTATAAGATCAGACTATAGCTAATATAAAACATCAGACTATGGTATACAACACCACGCTATCACTAATACACAACTTTAGGTTATTACTGAGTAAGAAGGCACAATGGGGTGTTGTGTATTGTCATTATACCACGGCTAAGAACTGTTCTTAGGCACAATGCACATTGTGCAGTGCCTGAAAACAATGCTTAGCTGTGGTATATTGGCAATACATCAATACATCCTTGGCAATCCCCCTAGATGCCTATTTGCTCTTATAAACTGGTTACCAGCACAATTACGGCAGTAAAAAGTGGTGTGATATCATACCCATAGTATACAGTCATATATTTATCAGCTAATTGGATATATATATATATATATATATATATATATATATATATATATATATATATATATATATATATATCCAATTCAAACCACCCAGTTTATAATATACAATATGTAATAACACTAGGCTCTAACTGTCATACAACTTTCTAAATGACGCTGGACATGTTTATCAATCACGTTTGTGCGTAAAGTTATGGGTGAATTAAAAGTAGAAAGGTTGAGTAAAGAAGAACACGTTAATTTTTTCACCCCTCCCAGCACACACACAGGATTCTCCTTCAGGCAGCCTACCCACCCATCGTAAACACATTCTGGTCTCCCAATGAAAGATTGATGCTGGTTTAAGTAGCTGCCAGAGAACATTAAGCCAAAGCAGAGAGAGTGCAGGACCAGATGCTGCAGACATAGATGTCTATCAATTATGCAGCTTCTACTGGGCTAGCCACTGAGAGGGAAAGAGGGGAGGACCAAACGAGAGGAAGGATGGATAGAGCCAAGGACCTGATGGCAAAGGAGAGAAAGATAGAGAGAGTGTTACTGGTATGCTAAGGAACAGGGGTACTTATCTGGCATCAGTTTCCCTTAGTGTATACAGTCGTATTCAGAAAAAAATTATAGAGGACCAGTTCCTTATATTTATATGATCTTATTCAGATAACACAGATCTGGGATCAGTTCTATCTACATGTGTATCTACATGTGTGTATATATACAAGCAAATCTTATTTGTGTTATTATTATTGTCATTATTATTTAAATGATCATCATCTAACAGGTCAAGAAACAATAGGTGGATAAATAATAAAATAATAAGGCTGTATTTAAAAAAACATATCACATCTATTTACATCAGATCTTATTCAGAGCATGTCTAATAATAAAAAAGATTTGTGTGCAGGAGAAACGTTTTTTATTGTTTTTGTTTAAAGTATTAGTTTTACATTTTAACTGACATTGTGACCAGGGTGTTGTTGGTAGTGGTTTCCTTTCCTTTTACACACATTTTAAATATGGTATTTACTGGTTACATTGAACAGACATGTCAGTGAGACAAGACGGATTGGCTAGTTCAAAGTGTAGTTGGGTATTTTAACCCAAAAAGTGTTTTCATTGACTGATTTCACCTATTAAAGGGTTTCACATACAATCCTCAGAGGAAATGGCTCTAAAGCACATTGAACCAGACAGCGTTCTTACTTGAACCTAAAAGGTGTTTTCGAAGGGTTTTCCTATGGGGGCAGATAAAGAACCATTTTAAGCGCATTTCTTTGTAAGTGTGTGGTGACGTTGTAGATGTGCTAGCCAGAGTCTTTTCCTTGAGGAATAAAAGATGGTTGTGTCTGTTGCGAACACAGTCTGTGGGTGTTAGAAAGAGACTGTCGTGTTGCTCCTGAAGTGTTTCAATGGTTTATAAATAGCACCAGGCTGGGTCAACGACGGGGCAGTTTTTCACAAACAATAGGTGATTTCTGAACACCTCTCCTACATTACAACACCTCTCTGCCTCTTGTTCAAGCCTTCTTACAAACACTTAGTGTTCGTTCCCTTTATATTGTTGCTGATGGTGACAGTGCATCATTCCCTGTGGGGTTCCAACTCAGGTTCTTCAGACTGTGAAGACATCTTGCTAATCGCTGATCGTACGCTGCATATCTACTTGGTATAATTCATAACCAGCCTATGTAGTTTATGATCTCTGGTGCATTAATGTGCCTGAAATCATAAGGATTTTATTCAAATCTGTTCCTATCTGTTTTTCACTGTTAGTGTACAGGACAGGCTGTCTTTCCTTCCATCTTTCTGGTCATAGCAGCACTCATTCTTTCTTTCTCTCTCTCTCTCACTCTCTCTAATCCTGTGACATGCTCCAGTGCTATCAGTGTGCCAGCTGAGTGGCCTTTCTCTCCCAAGTATCATTCCAAAAGCCACTTAAACAGAACCAGCTGCTATGAGCCTATAGCACACCTTCTTCCCTCTCCTGCTCCTGTCTCCGGATTTTCCTCCTTTCCTCTTTCTCCTCCACCTTTTCTATTCACTCAGCACCTCCTCCTACACCTCTCTCTCCTGTTTTTCTGCCGTTCCCTCCATCATGGCACCCACCCTGGGATTAACAGCTCCAGTTAGTGCTGATGATCTAGCAATGGCATTGGTAACACTAATGAGGGGCTGGCTAATTACAGAGCAGGGCGTGGCCTTCAGGGAGGCCCCCGCTGAGAGAAAGGGAGTGCAGCTGGGGAGATGATGAGGCTCCACGAGGGAGGAGGCAGCTCCTGGTGAAAACAAGTTGTCTCTCTGCTGCACTAAACACTCCACAATTACACACACCTGAATCGCACAAGCCATAGGGACTGCTTTGGCCTGCACTTGGGACACAAGCCCTCACATAACACATGAAAGAAGCGTGTCCTTTTTGATTTAACATCTTTCTAATACATACATGAAACAACACACAGCCCAGCAACTGTCCCTTTTTGCTGTTACCACCGCTCCTACCGTCACCACAGCGTGCTCCAGCCATCCATGTCAGTTTTGTCAATTTTCCACATCCAACAGCAAAGCAGATTCTGAATCCTGGGCCCGACTCATCGTGTGTCCCAGACAATACCAGTAGTGCGCTACATTGAAAATAGGGTGGAGGGCCTCGGTCAGAAGTATAACACTGTCGAAGGGAACAGGCTGTCATTTGGACCACGGCCTCTCTCATTAGGACGCCAGTTATTGAAGGTGTTGACCTTGGCTCCCGCTGGTTACTCTAATAAAGGTACTCAGAAGTTTGTTTATTCACAGACCAGAGACCGGTGCTTATACCCACAGTCGGAGTGGTAGCCCGTGCTTAGGAAAGAAACTGCATTCCAAGTGTAGCGTAACTGCAGAGCACTAGTGATACTGCACTGCTCTTAGCTGCTACATTTGTTAGCTAAAGTAATATGTAGCTAGCTAACTGAATACACTGACAACATTTTCTTATAACTAAAGCAAGATAGCCAACATGCTGTCATTTCAAATGGGAGATCATTGACACAATGCTTCCGATGTATACATCAGATAGGTTATTTGGCTTCCTGTCTGTGACTCTGCTCTTGGCAACTAACACATGCATCTGTCTCCAGCAAACAGATCCACTGGGATATATTTATACTGTGATACTAGATACAGTGGTCAGATAGCTTGGAGGAATTATTTAGGGTTGTACGCATTTTCTCTGGGCCTCTAGCTAGCTGTCACTACCAGCTACCGAGCTGCAGCCAGTGACCAGCTAAATCAGCAAGACACAAGGGGCTTGAGGTCACTGGCACCAGACACCTGATTCATTCTTTTTGGACGTCCTTTTGTCTCCAGACTCATGCTCTCTGACTGGCTCTTGGGGCCAAAGGATTGTAAATTTTCAGTCTGCCAGAATCTTGACCAGCAAATCTTACTGTGCCGTCAGCAAACGGCCAATAGACATTCAGAGAGTTATTTTTATTTACCAGGTAAGTATGATTCACTTAGAGCAATGGCCTGAGAGCAAATAAGTGCATATCTTTGGGACAGAATGTCAGATTCTTCACCATGGCAGTTCAGGGAATCTATCTAGGAATGACTGGTCAGATGCTATAAGACCTAACCCTAACCCTAACTCAGGTTGTAAGTTTATACAACTGAACAATGGATTACAGTATCTCTTGACTAATTTATTGCATCTAAGGTGAGAAAAAAAGAGTTCCTGATTTATTGACTGAACATTGCACTGCAGTATTTACAAAATTGTTCTTCCAATGGTCAAATCAGCATCCAGTCGGGTCTTGGGTGCCGTGCGATAATCTACATGTAACTATGGTTGGGTGGGTTTAAACCCCCCCGTCCTGCAGAGAGCCTGAGATGAAGAGAGAGGGGAGGAGTAAGAGCTTTACTTGTAGAGGCTCTGAAGCCCCCCAGGTTAGTCATGTGTGGATGTGATAGATCAATTATCACCTGTATCTTCTCTCATCATCACTCTTTTCCCCTCTGTGCCTCCTCCAAAACCTTGCCCTCCCTCTCTCTCCTCCACTCCGCCACCCCTTCTCTCTCCTTCAAATCTCCGCCTTCTCTCCCAATCGTCCTTTCTCCTCCACACATTCACTCTCTTCTCTACACCTCTGCACTGTTTCGCACTCTTTTCCTTACCTTCTCCCCCCTCTCTCCTTCACACCTCTACCTTCCCGTTCTCCCTGTCTCCCCGTCTCCCTCTCTCTCGCTTTCTCCTTCACACCTCCACTCTCCCTCTCTCTCTTCTCCACACCTCTGCCGTCTCCTGCCGCCTCCACCAGGTGGACGTGGAAACCCTAGACCCTCGGGGACGGACTCCTCTCCACCTGGCAGTCACTCTGGGTTTCCTGGAATGTGCGCGTCTTCTCCTTCAACATGGAGCTGACGTCAGCAAGGAAAACCGCAGCGGCTGGACCGGTGAGACCGCTGGAAATTAACACTGCAGTAATAGTAGTAGTATTGGTAGTAGTAGTAGTGGATGTAATTGTAGTTGTAGTAGTAGTAGTAGTGATAGCAGTAGTGATCGTTGTAGTGTTAGTAGTAGTGATAGTTGTAGATATTAGTAATGATGGTAGTAGTATTAGTAGTTGTATTAGTAGGAGTAGTAGTGATAGTTGTATAAATTTGTAATAATAGTAGTTGTATTAGTAGTAGTAGTATTAGTAGTAGTTATAGTTGAAGTATTTAGTACTGTAGTGTTGGTAGTAGTAGTACTAAGTAGTGGTGGTAGTAGTAGTAATAGTAGTAGTACTAACTAGTAGTGGTAGTAGTAGTTATAATAGTAGTGTTTGTCCCACTTATGTTAACAACATCTTAATAATCCAGTAGGGGTTTGCATTGCCTCATTTTTTAAAACAGAACCATTTTTTGTGATAGTATATATACATAGATTGATAGGGAGCCAGACAACCGCTGTGAATGGATCTAATGAAGTAATTAGGAAAAAAGCCTTTAAATGCACATATTGATTGTTTTGATTGGGTAGTTTCCTTAGCTTGACAGTGAGTACTGGCACAGAAAATGTACTGTTATCGTACAGTACATTTCACCAGCTGGTTGCTATGCTATATTTCACCAGCTGAGTGATATTTCCTGGTACTATGAGTAATAACTAGTTTACCCTTCAAAATGTCAGCGACCTGTTAGCAACATGCCCCCTCAGATGTGTTTGGATCCTGGCACTCAACATTCTTCATCCCCCCTCTCCCCCATAGTGCTCCAGGAGGCGGTCAGCACACGTGACCCGGAGCTGGTGCGTCTAGTTTTGCGTTACCGTGACTACCAGCGGACCACAAAGAGACTGGCAGGAATTCCCGTCCTACTGGAGAGACTACGTCAGGTAAGAGGCACTGACACGGAACACAACGACAGAACACGCCGCAACAACAAAATGGGAGTTGGAAATAATGTATCAGTAGGTTTTACACAGCTAGCTTAATTAAATATAATTTCAATATATTTCCATGGTTTATTTAACACACACACACACACATAAAAGCATTGGCAGGCTTGCACTTTCTTCAAATAACTCTTCTAATATAGTTGAAATTGAAAAAGTCTGTGGTCGGCTCAAATCTTTATTTCAGTGTTAATATTTGTTTTTGGAACCTAATACATCTTTATAAATCAGAAATATGACAGTGAAAAAATGACTGACATCCTTGACTGTAACATTGCAGAGTTGAGGCAGGACACATGCCCAGGGAGAACAGAGCGTATTCAATAAAAAATAAGTAAAACAACCTACAAGATACACTAGGAAAGGAAGAACTTAAACAGGGACAGTGATCAGTAACACAGTTGAGGACAATAATGACAAACAGGTGTTTGTGCCCTTAATGTGATGAGAGAGAGGGCATTGGATCTTAATGGCACGGCAGCCTACCATGTTTGGATGTGACATACACTCAATATCTGGTACCAGACTGACAAAATATGGAAAAGCTTCCTGGATAACACTTTCTGATAAGGATACGTAAACTACCCTTAACGAATGCAGTAGATAACATGAACAAAGACATAAACAAACGATTCATAATGATAACCCGGGCTTTATTAATGATTTACAAATGCATCAACTAACAAAGTGTAGTCTCATTTGTTCATGTTGAAACTGTTGTTAGTGATTATTAATGTATGAGAATCACTACTTAAGGGGACACAAAATAACTCATGGTGAAGGATCTGTTGTTAAGGGTTTATTTCAACCCATGTGTGATTAGTTAGTGATTGTTAAGATAGGATAATTCATCACTTAAGGAAACACAAAATAATTAACTAATGGTGAAGTATCAGTTACTAAGGGCATATAGCTACCAAGTGCTAAGTGTAGGCTATGAAGACAATATTTAAAACAACCACTCTGGAAACATAGACATCATGAAGTAAAAGATAAGTATTGTCTTTTCAGCAGAAGTGTAAACAGGCAAGTCTAATGCAAAAAAAACTGTCACATTAATCAGTCAAATTGAATTACATCAGAAATTTCACTAAATTCTTAAACAGCAGTAATGTTGTACTTGTGTATAAAATATCTTCATTTTATACAGCTTGTGTAGTAAAATCTGGTAAAAGGATTAGACAATTGGAAATGACCTTAATGTCAACACTAACATGTCTGAGCAAGCTAGCAAAGTGCTAAGCGAAACTAACAACTCTTGACCTGAGCTAGCATACAGCTAACTGGAGCCAGCTAACAGGAAAGAGCTAATCGGTAACCCTTACAGTGCAACATTTGAAAAGTTCCCAAACAAAACAGTTACAAAATACAGTTATCTTAATACTAGGGATATTGTCAAGAGTGTTGTTTTCGTTAACAAAAAATTTCAGCAACAAATTAGTTTTTTTCCAAAAGAAGGCACCACCATCGTGGTATTTTACATTCAACATGGTTTCCTGTCTAGTTCAAAAGTTATAAAATTATTATGCTTTTCCAATCCTCTACATACACTTTAACAGGCAAGTATCGAAATCTCCAGTGGACTTTTGTACACTAACGACCTGGAAAACAGTATTAATTCTAAAAAATACATGGCTTTTCCTTAAAGAATTACAAGAACACGCAGGTGTTTGATCACACGGTATCCCAATGTCCAGAAGCAACGCGAGCACGTCTCTCTGCCCCCTTCTGGCCAACCATAGTAAAAACCATGTCCTTCAATGTCTGTTATGTATCCCCATTCCCAACAATACATAACCCTAAATGCGACCATACATTTTGTGCGCGTCACATCTATTTGATGTGACGCGCACGTAACCAGCCTACCTTAGTAATAATGGTTGCTGCACTGTAATCATATTAACGAATTGGATTATTCTTTTTGAAGAATGTATAGTACTTAGCCTATGGTTTATGCAAACAACTGGCATTAATGCATGTCCTGTATCAACATTAAACAATTACAGTACAAACTATGTGTTCCGGACAAAAATGACATTAATCTATGTCCTGTGTCAACATGAACAAATTACACTACACATGGTTAGTTAATGCATTTGTAAATCATTAATACATTTATTGTTATTAGCTGTGTGTTCATGCCATTGTTCATCATTTGTTCATCTTAACTACTGTATTCATAAATGGTATGTACCCTTAACGTAGAGTGTTACCAGCTTCCTGCACCTCTGCACTGGTAGTTTGGTACACCCTTCTTGTGCAAATTGCTTCAGTTCTTGCAGATTTGAAAGGTGCCTTCTACCAGCTGCTGTTTTCAGATCTCCATACGTTTTCCTTAGCATCTAGCTCTGGACTCATTATTTGCCACTTCAGAACACTCCAGCGTTTTATCTGGAACTGTTCCTGGGTGCTTTGTGAAGTGTGTTTGTAGTCGTTATCCTGTTTGAAGACACATGAGCTTCGACAGACCCAGGTTTCTGATACCTTGTTCGACAATGCTGTCCAGAATGCCTTGGTATTTTCCTGGTTCCATGAAGCCTTGTACACATTCAAGTCACCCAGTGCTAGAGGCAGAAAAGCATACCTGAAACATGTATTAAGCTTCATGTTTGACCAAAGAGAGTGCGTTGTTTTCTTTGAAGGATTCATTTTGTTGTCTGTAAATATAGGCATAGTGGGCTTGACAAAATATTTTATTTGGTCTAATCTGTCCACAGGAGATTGTCCTAGAAGGATTCGCCTCTGGCGAAGGATTTGTCTGGCCAGTTTATTTGTGGAATAAACTAAGATTTATCAGATTATTTTGATTTGGGGGGGGGGTTGTTAGGAGGAATGTGCACATTATTTGACTAAAGTGTGAGGGTGTCAATACTTTTGGCGACAACACTAGATATATACTTATATACTGTTGTGAAGAAACTGTCAAGAGATCCAGCATTTCTAAAACTTCAGTAATTGGCTTATGGAGGCAGTTGCTTTGTTTTACTGTTTTATTTGATTGAATTTGGAATGTTCGTAGAAGGTATTGATCCGCTGTAAGGAAGTCGTCCATGTGTCGGGCCTGGAGCCAGTTTATTCTGTGTTTATATCTTCTGTCTATCTTCTGTCTTCATCTGATTGAATCTATTCCTGAGACACTCCTGTGTGTTGTTGTTGTCCAGTCAATCCTTCATCACTCTTTCTCCCCCTGCCTCCCTCTCACCCTCCTCACCCTCTCTGTCTCACCCCTCTCTCTCTCTCTCTCTCTCACCCTCTCTCTCCCTCTCACCGTATCTCTCCCTCTCTCTCCCTCTCACCCCCTCACTCACTTGTTATGTCTCGATCATCTGTGAAATCTCCCTCTCTCTCCCTCTCACCCCCTCACTCACTTGTTATGTCTCGATCATCTGTGAAATCTCCCCCATTTGGCGCTCAGTCACTGTAAAGGCTTAAAACATGTGGAATGGCCACAGTCACTAACATTCTCTCTTTTCCTGTGTTCTTCTCTTCCCCTTTGCTCTGCTCCTTTGTGTTGCTGTCTTCTCCCAGGCTCAGGACTTCTATGTGGAAATGAAGTGGGAGTTTACCAGCTGGGGTATGTCATGATGAGTCATTTTATGATCTGTCTCTTTTTACGGCAACCGCGTGATGGTTTCCTGCTTGACTGTTCACTCTACAAGCTTGGAAACAGACATCCTGCCTTTGTGGGCCTGCATTGTCTCTATCGGATAAAATCTCTGCTGGAGATCCCCAGATAACTGTAGTGAGATTGCAGTAAGAGAAAGAAACTGCTCCTTCACGGGTGACCTCATACTGGCGTCCGCAGACCCACTGATTCTAGGAGTGTGTGGCGTGAGGTAGAACATGTTGCAGGTTGTCCCTATGGTGTGGATTGAAATTAAGGAATTGTTGTAATTATTTAAGAATCTGATGAGTTGTATTTGTCTATGGTATTTGTTTGTCATAGATTTTTTTTGTTGTACCCATATGATGAAGTCCACAGTAGTGAGAATATTTTTTTTATTATGAATTCTCTCTTCATTTATCTCCTAGTGCCCCTGGTGTCCCGTATCTGCCCCAGTGACACATACCGGGTGTGGAAGAGTGGTCAGTGTCTGCGTGTGGACACCACGCTCATGGGCTTTGATCAGATGACATGGCAGAGAGGAAACCGAAGCTTCATCTTTCGCGGTCAAGGTCAGGGGTCAGGGGTGTGTGTGTGTATGTGTGTGTTTGTGTGTGTGTGTGTGTGTGTGTATGGATGCATGTAATGCTGAACCCCTCTCTTCTATAATCACAGGACTTCCTTCCGAGTTTCCGCTTCTCTCTCTCTTTGTCTCCGTGGTTGTTCTGTTAGGCAGTGTCTGTTTCAGATCTCTCCCTGTGTCTCCTCTTATGATACATTATGATGTCCCATCATTGTCTTTAATAGATTTGATAAATATCCAGCTACTGCTCAATCTTTTGTTTCAATCTTTTAGAAGGGCCTTATACGTTTAGAAAACTATCAGAAATACTTAGCTGTTACTCCCAAACTTTACCTACGTTTATATGTCGCTAAACCTAACCACTGTAAATTCACATTTATGTCTGTCCATTAGTCTTTCCAAATCTACCTGCTCTCTCTCCCTCCCTGCTTCTCTGCTGCGTCTCTCTAAATTCTATTTTTCATATGAAATACTTTATTGGCATAGGAAACATTTGCCTATATTGGTAGTGGAAAGTGGAAAATAACATAAAAATAATAAATAACAACAACACATACATTTAGGCGGAAAATAAATGCAGCTCCTTTTCCATCAAATATATATGGTCAGTGTGCACATAGTCTGTTCTTTCTCCCTCTCTCTTCCTCTCTGTTTCTACCTCTGTGTCTCAATCTCTATCTGTCTCTCTCCCTCTCTGTTTATACCTCTGTCTCTCTCTCCCTCCCTCACTGTTTCTATCTCTGTGTCTCTATTTCGGTCTCTCTTCCTCTCTCTGTGTCCTTGTCTCTCCTTTCACTCTTATTTAGCATACACAGCATAAATCCAGTAAAAAAAAAATCTTCTGTCTTTCCTCGTTCTTTCCTCTGTCTTTCTGTCTGTCTGTCTCTGCCAGACTCCAGTGCGGTGGTAATGGAGGTGGATCATGACAGACAGCTGGTGTTCTGTGAGACCCTGCGCGTTTCCTCCCCACGCCAGGGCAATACCGGCCAGGGACTCCTGGGGGCGCTGCAGCCTAGCCAGGAGCAGGTGGTCGCCCGTCTCTCCGCCCCCGTTGTCACCACCCAGCTAGACACCAAGAACATCGCCTTCGAGAGGTGTGAGACAGAGGGAATGGGAGCGGAAGAACAAACCAGGAGGGGGGGTTGCAGGAGTAAAACACATGTAGTTCAGTGTACAGTAAGAAGAGCAGTATATAAGAGCGGATGGGAGGGGAGAGAGACGGGAGGGGAGAGAGGAGGTGAGTGAGGGTGAGAGAGCGAGGGATGTTCAGGGAAAGAGTATGGGTAGTTGAATGAGAGCGGGAAGGCAGGAGAGGGTGAGGGGAGGGTGGATGACAATGAGAGAGTGATGGGAGTTCCAGTTTCTGTTATGGAGGCAGGTGTTGGTGTGTGGGTAGTGGGAGCAACTGGGTGTTGTGAAAGAAAAAGTTGCATCATCATGATCTGTAGTCTGGAGATATAAAGAGCAAAGAAAAGACATTTCATCTGATGTTTGGAACGTGTCGTGGAGATGCTTGTCATGCCTATTATCCATCTATGAATATGAACTGAAGGCAGTGGAATTTCACCTCTGACTCTAGGTTTTATTGCTCTGTCTGTTTTTCTGCCTGATTCTGCCTGTCTGTTTGACTCTGTATGTCTGTCTGGCTCTGTCTGTCTGGCTGGCTGCTTAGCTTTGTCTGTTTGTCTGTATCTGTTCATCTGTTCATCTGTGTCTGTCTGTTTGTCTGGCCTTCTGTCTGTCTGTTCAACTCTGTCTGTTTGTCTGTCTGTCTGGCAGGAATAAGACTGGCATCCTTGGTTGGCGCAGTGAGAAGACAGAGATGGTGAATGGGTATGAAGCTAAGGTACAGACATCTAGCTATTAATCTTTCTAATCCTGGCTATCACTTTGGCTTTGCTCAAGAAAACCTAAAACACTTTCAAATTAAAGAGTGACAGTGTATACTGTCATTTGTTACTTTGAGTCCTGTATATTTGGCTGTGACGTCAAACTCTGAGGATGTCTTAGCAGTTGGGTATGTAAAGTTGGGCATGAAAAACACAGTATTATTAACCAAACATTCACCACAGTGAAACAGAACACATATAAGGGACTGATCTCCACCCTCTCATCTCTTTCCTTTCATCTCCTCCTCAGTTATCTCCACCACATACTCATCTCCACTCCAATTACCTCAAAACTCCTCATCTCCATCCTTTCATCTCCACTCCAATTACCTCCACCCTCTCATCTCCATCCTATCATTATTATTATCACCCACATACTCATCTCAACCCCAATTACCCCAAAACTCCTCATCTCCATCCTTTCATCTCCACTCCAATTACCTCCACCCTCTCATCTCCATCCTATCATCTCCACTCCAATTGCCTCCAACCTCTCATCTCCATCCTTTCATCTCCACTCCAATTGCCTCCAACCTCTCATCTCCATCCTTTCATCTCCACTCCAATTGCCTCCATCCTCTCATCTCCATCCTTTCATCTCTACTCCAATTGCCTCCACCCTCTCATCTCCATCCTTTCATCTCTACTCCAATTGCCTCCACCCTCTCATCTCCATCCTTTCATCTCTACTCCTATTGCCTCCACCCTCTCATCTCCAT
>JACXGJ010006741.1:0-27167 GCA_016801105.1 Esox niger
ACTTACTCTCATCCACAGCCCTGTACACCACTTACTCTCATCCACAGCCCTGTACACCACTTACTCTCATCCACAGCCCTGTACACCACTTACTCTCATCCACAGCCCTGTACACCACTTACTCTTACCCACAGTGTCACATTTACCGGCTCATCTCCTCCATGGCACCGGAACAGAAAGGTCTGACGGAGAGACTAAAGCACCAGGGGAGAACAACCATGAGGAGGAAATTAACATTGACACTATTTTCCGGTTTTCATTTCTTCCCCTATGACACCGGGTCTTTTCTGTAATCTCTAGGTCTCCTCTTCCGCTCTGACCACTTCATTTGTAGTCCTGGTAGATGGCCTCCTCTTTGCTTTTTACCGCTCAGCAGTAGACAGGGAGTTGAACAACATGCGCAACTAAATAAGTAAATGGATGAATTATTAAAGACGCTCTAGGTGAATCGATGGGTCCGTCTGTCCTGCTTCCTGATTGGGTATCCAACTTGGCCCTCCCCCTTGGTCCGCAGCCCAAAGCCAGAGGCCAGTTACATCACATCTCTCAAAGACAACATGACAGCTGATTGATGGAACCACGACAGTTCATTTCTTTGATTTGTTTATGCCATGTCTCACCTCAAAGGTTTTCTTGACTTTGTTATTTCTTTGATCTTGCTGTGTTCCTCCAGACAGCAGGGTTGTGGGTTATGGCCCTCTGTCTTTGTTAACTTTTCTCATAAGCCGAACGAACACAGAAAAGATTGAGGGATGCTGTACCATAAAGACTCTTGTTTCTCTATCTCCGACATCTTTGTTTTTCTCCATGCTCACCCATTCTTCACCTCCTAGATGACCTTGAACAGTTGTTACACATTGTGGTTCATACACCACTTATTTTCTGCCATGAGGAGTCTTGAGAAAGGCATAGCAATGAGACCAAATTATAATAGTGGCAGAGGAAAACAATATAAGCAATTCAACACCAAATCAGGTGCCAAGGGGCAGTCCCAGGGTTGGGCTCAGGGGAGAGACGAACCAATTAACTGCAGTCTGAGGTTCAGGGTGTCTGTCCCAAGTTGTAAATGTTACAGTTCAAGACAATATCACACTTAGCTGTCCTTCAGCCTGTGCTGGAGTAGTTTGTGTGTGTGTGTGTGTGTGTGTGTCAGGTGGGTGCAACTCTGAACACTGAGCGTCTTTCTTGTTCTCTCTCTCTCTCTCTCTCAGCCCGATACGTCTTTTGCTGATGTTCATGTTTCTTTTCTTGCTACGCTCACTTTCTTGTGAACTTGCAAAAATTCCCTCCCACCTGGGGGGAAGGTGAGGGGGTTTGTGATGGTTACAGGGGAAAACGGCGCCACTGTGGAGTTGTCTACGTGATGTGTATTCTCTTTCTTCTGGGGATGGACTGGGGTGTGTGTGTGTGTGTGTGTGTGTGTGTGTGTGTGTTTGTGTGTGTGCGCGTGCATACGTGCGTGTGTAGGGGAGTGTTAGATCTGAGTCACGTTCACGCGGATAGTACACGATACTTAAAAGAGATAAACATCAGCTGGGCATATCTGCTCTACAGCTCATTGCATCATCTGTCACAAATGTCTAATGAATAAATGGGGACGTAAGAGGGGAGTCGAGGGGACTTCATTTGGAGTGTTAATTAAGCAGGCAAGATGGCATTAGTGAATCCCAACACCCTCCCCAGTCTGGACAGTGACAATCATGACCACTGTTCTCAGCTTTTTTTATAGGCGCAGTCATTTCTCACCGCCTTGCGATAGATCCTTATGCTGGTGGTCATGAAAGTGACTGGCAGCACGAGTGGGGTGACGTGGGAGTCACAAGCCTTAATTCACACACGGGAACATCCTAAATAAATATGAACATAAGCCATACAAGCAGACATCAAGGGGGATCAACTGTGCCAACTCTAAATTTATCACATTGGCTGTGTTTGTACAGCTGTATTCAGGCATATTTACGCCACCGGCCCGAATTCTTTTAATAATATCCAAAGATGTCTTCTTCTGTGATCTATTAGCGGGGCCGATGCAGAGTTTACGTAGGGCTTTGTACTAACATGAAACCCATGGATGAAGGTGAGGATAGATAGGGAATGAGGCATTGACACAGTTGGACATGTTCGGAGAGACGACGGAGAGAGATGGACATGTGGATTCAGAGAGAGAGTGCGGGAGAGAGACATGGAGACAGACATGGAGTGAGAATGGTTGGGAGAGAGAGAGAGAGAGAAAAGGCATGGGGTCCAAAAGCTCTCAGTGGCATTAGTGTTACAGTCAGGCCTTTCAGATTGTGTTTCCATGCCTGTGGCTGAGAGTCCATCGTGCTCCGGTATACCACTCCTGAGCTTTAATGTCCGTAGCTGTACTGCTTCACCTCAGTTTGGCCTCACAGTTCCACAATGCTGTCTCTCCCGAACAAAAATACAGATCATTCCCCTCACTGTCTGTCACTGTGTCTATTCTGGAATCATCTGCTGTCCGTCTCAGACAACACGCTTCAACATCAACCCTGCCTCTTCTCCTTTCAAAATGAAATGAGTACTGTGCCATGAAATGCATTTTTTTACAGTATACTTTCTAAAGACAATGTGTATATATTTGTGTTTTTTTTTCTCTTGTTATTGTAATTATCACTGAAATGTGTGCCATTTAGGGCTTGGTCTGCCCTGTTAAAGTACATATTGGATCTAATGTATGCCTCTTTTATGTGTAAATATGTACAGGTTATTGTCAAGCATCTGTCAGTGCCTCTGTCTGTTTGTAACACTGTTGTTCCACAGTGTCTTGCTTGTGTTGCTGACATTGGCACGGATATAAAACAAAATGGCCTGTTATAGCTCAATATGTGGATGGTCATTTTTAGTATGTCATATAACGATCGCCATGTTCCACATTCGAATCGAACTGCTCTTTTACACAGCCAATGCCACCACGCCTCACTCCGTCGCGTGAAATAGGATTAGCCGTCTGAATCACACCACTTCTGAGAGTGGTTGAATGAACACTGTGGATATGGTGTAAGGCCACTTCTTGAAAGTGATCCTCAGTTGGCAAGCTGGTTAATACATTTGACTTGAGCTGTTTTGGCCTCTTTGCCAACCTTCTAAAACAGTTTTGGGCTCTGTCCATTAATGTAAAAATGGTTGCCATATAGAAAAAATGTACTTCTGTTGTTCATGGATGAGGCCAGAGAAAGACTCTGAAACAATACAAGTTACTAAATGTATTGTACTGAACAAGTCCTGTGTAGACTCTAGTTGGAGTGAGGAACGATGAACACTGTGGCTTGAGTTGAACAAGAGACAGCCACTGGATTGAAGGAGACATGTATCCTTACTTTGACAAAGAGGTTTCTAGAAATACAGAGTTGACTGATTAGAAAATGCCGAAACGTCTCAGGACTCACAGTGGCTTCTACACAGTGCCCGTCTGCTGCCATACCGGAGCCACGCATGGCCGTGCCCTGCCCGTCTGCTGCCATATCGGAGCAACGCATGGCCATGCCCTGTTCATGCCCAGCGGCGTGATTTCTGTATGCTTCTCAGTCAGTTGTGAGTATATAAAAAGCTCTGTGAAAAAGAAAACTTTGTACAATAATACACACTCTAAAATGATTTTTTACGTGTCTTTTCTTGATGGGAGGTCCTGTTTTCACCAACGTCTACCTGCTTCTCTAGAGAAAACCTTAATCTGGTCAACCCTAATCTACAGTTTCATATGAGCAGGTGTAAGTAGGTTTGGTGACTGGTGAGGCAGTTTTAATGCAGGTTCATAGTGTAGAAGAATCCGACAGGGACCGTTAAGACTTGTCAGATCCTAATATGTAAAAATGTATATAAAAGAGATGTTTAGAAAAGCGTTGAGAAGGATATCACAAGGATATCAGCCCAAATACGTGCATTAATTAAGATTTAATAAAATAATGTAAAGCACTGTGCAATTGGTATTAGGTGAAAGGGTGGGCAAGAAAGACATTTCCTCGCTTACCGACTGTCATCCGGTTCTTGGTTTTGGTAGAATGGATGTGATGTGGTTGATTCAGTCAGTTTAACGTTCATTCAACCAGTTTATGCTCAGTCGGCTAACGTCTCGATGGGTCAGTTGTTCTATGTCCTATTTTTGTGTTGTCTAATAACAGGTTTAGCACTGACAATACTCTAATAAACATTCACAGATTTGTGAAGCCACATACAGAAGAAAACAAACAAGGACAGGATGAACCCAACTTGGTGTCTGTCTTCTAGGGTTTCCCCGGCATCTTCTCAGAACCCAGATGATTGACATTGTTTTTTAACCTAACACTAGATTAATTTATAACAAATAATAAAATGTCGTATTATACTTACCAGTTTAGGGTTAAAACCTCAAGGAGAGGTTATTAAAACCCTGAGATAGTCGAAACCAAGCTGAATTCCTCAACTCTGATACTACTAAATATACATATATATACTACTGAACCAAACCACTGTTCCCATCATACGATCCTGCTACACTAACGACGTGGTCTGTGGTAGTATAGTTTCAATACGTAACATATATAATATGTAAAACTGTGACACCCAATTTCATACAATATATTACATTTTGGTGGCTTACATTACAATGCGCAACCAAAACGAAGAATATGTTACAAATATACTCAGGGTTATGCTTGGGTTACTGTTAGAATAAAAATCGCCTCGGTTTGGATTCAAACTGATGACCACTGTAGTTAAGGTTGGAAAATGTCTGCCCCTCCACCATCCCTGATGCTGACTCCCAACCAAAATACCCTACTTTCCATTTTACACATTAACTGTTACTGCACTCACCTCTGACCCTAGAAGTGGATACACTGCCCTTGACGCAGTGAATCCAATGGCAGCGTCCGAGCTCAAGAACGACTCGTCTTGTGAATTGAAGTATATGAAGAAAGTGTTTCTTATATTTGGGATTAAAAAAAAATCTGTTAAAATGATGCGTTCAAGCAAACAAATAATGGCCGACATTCCAGTGGACCAACATAGGTACACAGTGAGCATTTCTACTTAAAAAAACAGCAATTGATTGAAAGCCTCTAGATGTAGTCAGAGCCTCAGCCCACTTAACTTGTTTGGACTTGGAATTGCGGAACTTAGCCAGTCAAACCCATTTTGCATACCTGCCCGAGAACGCAGAGGAGCTGTGTTTAATTCAGCTACTCAGTATGCTTATCCTCTCGCGTCCACATTGCCGCCGTGGCGGGCCACAATGATTTACCCATGCGAAAGTGCTTGATAAGTACTTACCATGGTAATCTGCTAGATGGAGGAGCGTCCTCACCTGGGATCTCTCCCTCCCTTTCTGGGCTTTTTCACTCCTGCCGTCACCAGTCTCTGCTGTAAACCCAGTGAAATATCTTCTGATTCCCTTTTTGCTAAACTCTCAGGGGAGTCCATCTTTTCCTTTGACTGCTCCAAGGATGAGGTAGGTGTAGCAACCAGAAGACCATGGGAAAGCTTTTAATCCGTTAATGGCTTTGTGTAATGGGCGCCGTTCTATCAGAGCTCTCTCCGTAATATCGCCAGAATTATTGGACAAGGTCTAAAAGCGACATGCTTAAAATAGGCCGAGAAGCCCATATTTTGTATTGATATTAATGAGCGCATATTTAATTCTCTGAGCTTCAAATTAGCCTACACCTTATCTGAATCAGCCTACAAATGTTAATATGAAGGCAGCAGGTATTCTAAAGGAAGGAAGGTAACACTTTCTTTTGAGTCCCAAAAGTGAGTGTATAGATGCACCACAGATTTACTACAGACTATCAGTAACATTTTTACTACCTTACCCTTACCTTAACCTTAACCCTAACCTTACACCTTACCCTAGTTTGTCGAAGGTTGGTTGACATTTTGTTGAAAGAAATATTAATAATACATCTAGAGATGGAAATTGAGGCTCCAAATGAACTGTAACAGGAGTAGTTAAATACTGTTTTCCATATGGAACAATCACAAATTATATCATCACTTTAAAAATGACTTCCCAAGTAATGTCAAAAGTATTAATCTTAGCACGACTTAGCACAACATTTCATGTTTCTAACAATCCTGCAAATAAATAAAATATGATATAAGGTCATCTGCTCCCCCATCACAAAATGATGGGCAAACAATAGTGCCAAAGACCCATATTTGGGTCCTATCCCCTAGGTTGGGAATAAATGTGTGGTCTATAGCATTTGAGCTTGTCTTGTGATGGGGACCACACGAATAGTCTGAACAAGAAACACCCAACCAAAAAGTTGGATATTAGGGATATTCAGATGTCTGTGAGGGTGAACTCTCTGATATTGATGTATTGTGACAGTATGTGTTTCTGGACTAAGACACTACTATCAGCCTGAGGGGAGGTACGTCCCAGGAATGAGGGGGCTGTGGGAACACTGCTAGTCAGCCAGGTGTGTGGAAGATAATCGGACGCACGCGCTCCTGGCAGCACATCTGGAGTGGGAGTTGGACTGATTAACTGGTAGATTTTGGAAAACACCTCTTCTATAATCGCCTGCATCACATGCGTCCTCTGGAAGAGCAAACGGGAATTTCGGCGCCGCAAAACAATCCATTACGTTCCCATTTCAATCTGCCTATTCATACCTTCCAGCAAACCACGTTCATTAGATGGACGGAAATCCCTTGGAACGAAACGTTCATAAGCGTCCTTATTATTCCATATGATTGTGGATTTTCAAACACCATCTGTGGAATCATGAGAAACAAACTACAGAGTCACATGAGATAAGTAGTGTCATTGTTGCCCTTGTTCATGATAGCTGACAGTGCCAAGATGCGCCAGCAAACAAATTCCACCTAGTTGTAACATGCGTCATGTGCAGTTTTTATAAATGTACATGGGTTTATAACACAACAGGGGAGTGAGACTGACTCTTTCAAATTACATACCATGGTGCCAGCCAGGGGGACAGTATGAGTTTGTGTGTGTGTGTGTGTGTGTGTGTGTGTGTCTGTGCGTCGTGCGTGCGTGCGTGCATCCTTGCATGTGTGTAAGGAAAAGGGTTCGAGAGTTATCTCTCCCCGCAGTCCCCAAGTGAAACCTTTACAACCTCTCAGAAGAAAACAAAATTGATAACATTTCACAAAATTAAATGCACCTGCTGGAGCAAGCAGAAAAATATAGACGACTGAATGAATGTCTAAAAGTGTGGCAGAGGCCAGCATACTTCAGAGAGGGGGTCTGGGGAAGGAGGGAGTGCTGGGGGCCCCCTGGGGCCTGGAGAACGAGATATGGAGGATGAGCTGGAACCCAATAAGTGCTGGTTGATAGTACCTGAGTGGGTCCTGTACGGTGCTACAAAACACCGGATAACACACAATAAACTTGGTTTGGCATCCCAACTGAGAAAAACTCTTTTTGATTACCTATAATCGTAGCTTGTTTCACAGAATTTTAGAACGTTCTTCTGCAGTGTAAGAGAAATGTCTGTTGAGGAAGAGTGGAAGCATATTCAACGATGAGGTGCATTTTGCCCCACCAAGTCTCCGACAAAACCTTGGTGATGTTAATCACTGTCCTGGGTAACATTTGCTTCTCTTAATGCTGCAGTTCCACTGGTGCCAAACACTGGTGTTTTACCCAGTAGTCCATATTTGTTCTGTTTCCACTGACACGGGCCTGGGCCAGTCGGCCACTAGGCCATGGCCAAGTAGCCCGGCTCTCACTTGGTGCCAAGCCCCGGACTTTAGGACTTGGGGCGGGGTTTGCGGATTGACGCGTTACGTGCGGTGAAAACAAATAGCGATGTGTATCGTTTGCTTTAGGCTTCTCTTAACGGTTTTCATCCAATCTAACAGATCCTTGATAAAATAAAGAAAATGAAGCAATACTACAGGGAAGTAAAGATTCGGAACGGAAAAAGTTTGAACGAGCGAATACGATACGATACCACTGACTCAATAGAAAAACGGAGCGCCCGAGACTGAGACGTTGCTGCAGACACTTTAACAACATCACATTCTCCAGTATCCTTCTGTTACAGGTAGATATTTTTGACAAAATACTAAATAATGAATACACTGGCTTATAGTTACATGTGTAGGTGAAGGAGCCGGTCACAGGAGTTTGAGGAAGAAATGTTTTTACTTATGTTCAAATGCCATATTGTAAACCAACTTGAGCATGGCGTTATTGTTTATTCTATTCTACTAGCAGAAAAATATCACCTTTTATTTTTCATAACCAGAAAACCAGATCAGGTTGATAGTTTACTCCTCCCTCCCCTCTTCAGGCCCTCCTTACATCCTTGGTACCAAATGTAAAGTGGAAACAGGAAAGTCAGGAGCCCACATTAGCATAAACCACCTGGTGGAAATGTGACAATAAAGATCTGGAACATCAGGTGTGGGCCATCAACCCCACCCTCCTGAGCTCACCTGGAGAGGTGTGAAACTCTGAGCTGACTGGAGTGTAACTAAATGCAGGATTTTGTGGACATTTCTCTGTAGTAATTGGATTTCCCCTGTTCCCCATAAAGGGCAGAATATGCAGATATGCTTTACTGTCCTGTATGGGTTATGGGGCAATCTTGTCAAGAACATTGTAGAAATGATTGTCCATGTTGCATGTCTGACAACTGGTGGCAACGCCCTGTCCGTTCCATAGTTTTGCATTGATTAAGTGGGACAGTTTCTGTCCTTTGTGTTCATTGTATTCACCAAGGTAAAGTAATGCTAATGACTATTTGGGGGAGTGTTTAGATATGTCTGATTTTAAGATAAATAGCCATGTCTCAAAAAAGGTTATTGGAGTTTGTCCTTATTAAAGAGACCTCCCAACACCTTGTTTTGTAGTCATATTTAGGAGTTTGTCCTCATTAAAGAGACCTCCCATCCCTGAGTCCTGTGTTTTTGAAAGCAGTCAGGTTAAACTCAGGAACACATGCCATTTTACTGTATTGTTCATGTTAAATGACCTACACCTTATGGGTGCTTATGATAACTGATACAGGCACATATACATATGTATATCGAAGTGATCAGACGGTTCATCTCTTGCAGACAGTTCTGGGTTGCTACGCCGTCCCTTGTCGTCTATGCTTGCCTGATGAGGAGCATTGAGGATGACGTAGGCTGTGAAACACATGATCCTTTATGTGTTTGGTTTGTGACAAAAGATTAGCTACCTTTTCTAAGAACTTCCAGCATATCCTGGTCATTTATGATTGAGTATGTTTACTAACAATATGGAGTCAGATTATATATATATTTATGTTTATCACTAAGGTTACTTTCCCTTGCACACATTTCCCTAGTTGCTCCCCGGTAACCTAAGTTGTAAACCTTTCCAACCACTCTCCAATACCCTTCACTGCACATATATCACTTAAATCCTAGACTATTTCATGTCCAGAGGTGACAAATTCTCATTCTACCACTGTTTAACTGACTGGATGCCTGATACTAATGTGGCTTGAAAATAACCAGTTACTCAATAAAATCTTCACTGGCAAGGAAACACATTTCATGTCTGACTACAATCATGAAAAGCTAATATTTTCTTCTGTTTGTCTGAGTCAGTTCTTTCCCAGGTTCCATACTGATTCTTATTTTGGACTAGTGTAAACTCAACCTAGGAGATAAAACATTTGAGTTCCAGTGAACTGGAGAGAACTATGTTCCGCACATTCAGATTGCCGTCTTGGCTGGATGAGATATGAGTCCCCCCTGAGAAGAAGACTTGGGTTAGAATATCTTATTTTCTTTCTCCATTAAAGGGTGATGACCTCCTCTCAGTGCCCAGGTCTGTGTTCCCTCTGCTATGGACTCCATCATCGCTGCGCCAGGATCTGCTCATGCAGCATTTACCAAATTGTGCTTTCTGCATTTTTTTGCTATGATTAAATGAGCAGCATAAGGATGGGATTGCTTCCTGTCCCTTGCTAAACCTAAAGGCTACCTTATATGAATCTAGATACACTGTACTTATGGATACCACGCATTCCATCACATACATTACGATACAATTGTTTGATAATACAAGCTTCAAGTCGCAACTTATTGCAGAGGATGGAAAATGTTCGCAATTTATCAGGCAAAAACTCCTTCAGTCATTAGCATAACAGTCAATCATTTCAGGTTTAATCGTATATACGGGAACAAGCATCATGACAAAAAGTACAGAGACCAACACAGAGTGGTGTCATGACAGTTGTATTGATTAGGGCATTTCAGGTTCAAGCTTATATTCTCATCCCACAGTACAGGTGACGACATCAGCACTTGCAAAAATGGACATACAAAGAATTGTTGTTGCCATGATGTTGCCTAGAGAATGCAAGATTGCATACTGACAGATCCAGGAGACATAGGTAATCATAAAATGTCGGTTGCCCAGACGACTTGGTGAAAGCTCAGACACGACAGCAGGGGCATGTTAGTATTGGTAGTTTTGCTAAATCAGCTTTCCCCATAAGGAATAGAGTCCTGTTCACCTCTATAATACAAGGAACAGGAGCTCCACTGCTACTATTAAGACGTACCCCCAAATGGGAGACTTCTAGTGGTCTCTGCTAGGCCCAAGGCCTAGTCTACCATACATAGATGGAATTAGGTGCCTTACTCAGCTGACATTCCATTCATTACTGCCCCTGAACACATCATGAGTCGCTGACGGGGAGAGACAAGTTGTTGAGTATACGTAACGTTTCAACCACACAGAGTACGGAACCATTTTAACAGAAAACTGAGAAAATAAGGATTTGATAATACATTTTTCTACATTATGATATTGGGAATATTTTGGGAATATCATCACAATGTTGACATTAATTTATTCTCTTGTTCTCTTGGACTCAGTCACCTGCGCTGTCTCAGTGATCTCCTGCTGTACCTTCGCCTCGTCTCCATAGGTCTGAATCTACTGTCATAATCCGTTTACTTACAATATCTGTCTTGTTTTAATTTTACATTTGGCATTTGAACCATTAAGCCAAAGCTCACATCCAAAGAGTCATTGTAAGGAATGTTGTTGGGACAACTTCAAAACGCAATAGCAGTGAGTACATTTTCTGATGCATCTATCAGATCTATCAAGTCAGCGCAGAAAGGACTAATTAAGGACTCATTAACAATAATACAAATTGCCAATGTCGTTTCACGAAGGGAGTTTGGTTATATTTTCTCATTCTGTCATGTTTACTCCCATGTTTACTCACTCTTTCTCTCTGGAGGGTCAGCTCCATGTCAGCCCTCTGGCTCTTTCCGCTCCATCTGTCACCTCCTGTCTCTCACTCCTCTCATCACCTCCTTCTCTGTCTAGCCAGTCTCACTGTCTCTTCACGCCGCTGTGACTTCACTGGCCTGTACACTGTATGTGCTCTACCGGCAGTTTATACATTGCACTTTACGTCACAAATGTAAATGTTCCTTTTGGGGCTGATGACCAACTGAGAATTCCACTCAATGCTTCCTCATTGGGAGCTGATGAATATTTGGTCTAAAGTGCATTACCAGGGCTTGAAAACATGATACCACCGCTACAAAAGGCATTTTGAACAGCTAGTAAATATTGAGGGGATTCCAGGGAATGTTGTAGTTGTCTTGATGTACAGTATTTGCTTGTAAAGTATATTTGAAATGATACCGATTGCGATGTTTTTTCTATTCAATATTGCAAATTTAGCAATGTTGTTCTTTTTCGAAGCTCCTATAGCCGAATGGGAGTCAGCCCATTTGAAGTTATCACCAGTTCAGCCAGGGTCTATTGAATGTTAGTCACCATGGAAATGATGCGACCGATGATCGTAAATTACAATTGGTAATAATGCAGTACTGGAAACACGTTTCCACACGCTTGGGTTGTGGCAATGTTCCTGTTTATCGTTACCATTGAATCTTTCCACATTTATTACTTAAGCCAATTCTCTTCCCATTCACCGTTTCTGCTTCTCTGACGACGAGTGTACGTCAGGGAAAACAGTAAGGAAAGGGCCTTGTTTTCTTCCAGCTCTGTCTTGTGTCTGAGTCTGGGGGAATTCTCTCACTCCCTCTCCTTCATTTTTCTTCCTCTGCGTGGTCTGACTCATTTTGCAGGTTTTCATGTCCGTGCCTTCCAATCCTGCCCCCCCTCGGACGTTTTTCACAGAGAGCCGTGTTGTTGGAGATGGGGTGTTACCCAAAGTTATCGACCTCTTCACTATGCCGGGTCAGTAGAATAATATCATACTGTTCACGTTGGAGTGGTTGTTTTCGATTATTTAATAGCCTAATAGAAACATCGGACTTGGCCTTGGTAATAATAGACTTAGGTTGAAGATGACGACTAAATGTAATGGTGCTGTTGAATTAGTCATGAAATTCTCAACTATCAGATTTAGTCTGTTGTTCATTATACATTATGCCT
Source organism: Esox niger (assembly GCA_016801105.1). Lineage (NCBI taxonomy): Eukaryota > Metazoa > Chordata > Actinopteri > Esociformes > Esocidae > Esox > Esox niger. The sequence goes on from JACXGJ010006741.1 coordinate 12,380, forward strand.
TGCTTGTTTTGAAGATGGTGTAGTATTTCATTTCACAAACAAGAATCTTCGGTGAACATCGTCAGGAGGAATTTGGTGCAGGGGTCAATACTCCAGCCAGTCACATTTTAAATCTTTGTTTTCACTACCACCTAGCTACTTATACGTTCCCTAATCAATAGGCATTTCCTCATTTTCTCTGTTTAATCGTTCTTCAGTACCATTACTTTTCGGTTGTGTTTTCTTCTCTGCACTCTTTCTTAATTGTACAAACACATACACACACCCATTTTATGGATCCCTAAACGTGTAGGGAAACAAAAAGTTATTCCCATTCAAAATATTATCTACCCTAGGAAGCCTAACCTCAATTTAAACTCTAACCTTAAACACGTAAATACCTAACCTTCAACCTAACCCTAACTTTGTTTTACTGTCTGGGGTCCCCACCAGTTTACTAAAATGGGAATATATACACAGACACCACAACCGACACTTTCACACACGACACATACACACACATACACACCACACACCACTCATACGTGGATAGCAGATGGGACTGTGATGGTTATGCCACTTGGTTTTGTTGGAATATGTTTCACAAGCATGACAGCTCCATTTTGTCCCCAAAGATCTCAGGCTGCTATATAGGAGTTCACACACACACACGCACACACACAAGGATGTCTAACTCAGCTATGTAACGTGATTAAAATGTATTCCCCATAAAAAAAACGTAACCCTATCTTAACCCAAAGCCCCAAATCCTCACCTTAACCCTAAATTGTAACAATAACCCATATTCAAAGTCCTAACTTGAATGTATCCCCTAAATTGAAAATAATCATTTTCCACATTGGCACTGACATGATGTCCCAACTAAGTGAATGTTCTATATTTTGCTGTCCTGTGTGTTTTTCTAATCCTCTCATGAGTAGCACATACAAACACAAGGACTCTTGTTAAACTGCTCCGAGGTTATGTTGACTACTTAATGTCCTTTTGTGCGAGATGCGAACCGTAAGTTATTGAATGTGTGTGTGACGACGGGGTCAGTGTGCAGGCATAAGGATGGGGATTTAACTGTCATGTCTGAGGTCCGGTCTTAGAGCTGCACATTTAAGCCTTCAGCCTAGCTGGCTGAGTAGGGCACATTTTCAGAAGTGAATTGCACTCAATGAAGTAGCCCTTTTTTCAGACTTTTATATTTGAGGGTAAATTATGCAACCTAATGGATGCTCCTCTGTTCTTCTCTGTTGAGATGAAGAGAATGCATCACATTGTTGGGGATTACGGAGGGTTGCAGGGGGATGAAGGGATTTAAGAAAGAGAGAGAGAGAGTCAGAGAGAGAGAGAGAGGAAAGAGGAGGGGAGATGGGGGTATCTCCAGGGGAAAGATGGAGCCAGCGACTTTAGAGACATAATCCTGCCTGTTTCCTGCCGGGAAACCTGTCTGTCTGTTGGTCTGTCTCTCTTTCTCTGTCACACACACACACACACACGCGTAGTCACATATTACCCAGCTACCATGGCCATTAGCACCCAACACACATGCATGAAGGAGCCCAAAAGGAACAGGAGAAGCAGAAAATGTCTCCTCAAGCTGATCACAAGAGGGTTTTCCACAGAGGGTTTTTCCTGAACAAACAGCCCAGCGGACCAGCGGTGGTACCTAGGGTTCGGGTACTGCCGACTTCATTGCAGTCCACAGAGATCCTTGTCTCCATGGCTACTCTTGATGTGGCCAGGTGATCCAGGTTCTCCCAGACTAACCTGGCTACTGAACATCTCTGCTAATTCACTACTGATTTGTGACAGGGATGGACTAAATGAATAAAACAACGAAAACTATAGGGCCCCCAGATCAATTTAACACGTTAGATTAGCCATATGCCGCAGGGTAAATCCCAGCTGTCCCGAAGCCTTAAATTCATCACACTCAAGCGGTTGCCGTTGTGTCGTTCATACATACTCATCGGCCTTTTAAACGACTAATGGCTTTCATAAAGTGCGAGTCAGTGGTTGGCGTTAGAGACAGATGTGTTACAACGTTCCACAACAGCGAGATGTTACCAGAACACTGTCCTAGTAATGACTCAGGTCGGGACGCTCTGTTGCCCAAACGCTGACCACAGGCACTATGTGCACAGAGTGAGTAGATGTTCAGGAACAATGTGCCTCTCACGGACATAGCTGGAATCGATGCCTCTTTTATCCTTGTGATAGACCCGTGGTAATGAAGTTAAAACCATATAAATGAACATGCAGCAAATAACGATGCCTCTTCAATGGAAATCTAATTTACTCTGTGCTGGCTTGCTGGTACAAACTATTGATTCCGGAGGGGGATTCTTAAATCTAGTATTTGTTTTTAGTTCACATTCAATTTGGATTCTTGTCGCTGTCTTCCTTCTCTATCTGTCTCTCACTCTCTCCTTTATCCAATACGCTTATCTTTGTAGAAGCACTGTCTGTCATATCCTGGCTTGTTTAAGTGTTATATTCTCTTTCTCTCTCTCTCTCTCTCTCTCTCTCTCTCTCTCTCTCTCTCTCTCTCTCTCTCTCTCTCTCTCTCTCTCTCTCTCTCTCTCTCTCTCTCTCTCTCTCTCTCTCTCTCTATATATATATATATAAATGTATGTACACACATACACACGCTGACACAATCACACTTCACCAACTGTATTCAAATCCACAAATCACATTTACATTCAAATAAGAATCAAACACTACAAAGCCAGGTATTCATGTACACACACACAGCAAAAGTACCTAATGATAATGGCAAACTCATTGAGTTACACACAGATACATTTTCATAACCCTAAATAAAACACGTACGGAAGCATTTTGAAAGTCACTACATGCAATAAGTCCTGACTTTTTACTGCTTCATGTTTTCATATAAGTCAATCCTGACCACTCACTGTGTTTTGTATTTTCATGTTGTGTCAGGACATTTTGGTGAAAAGTTGGAAAACAAGCAAACAACACACACACACACACACATCTGTTGTTACTTCCTGTGGCCCAAGATGGTTGACCTGACAACGTCGATGACATGATGAGTTGTGTTTCATGTGTCTGAACTGAGACAAAGGGTCAGACCACCTGAGGCAGAGATGAGATCCTCTCCTGTCCCCGTCATTGTGTGGCTGGACCATATGACAGATACCAGACTGAAATAATTTGATCCCAGCCCCGGTTTGGCCTGCTTGGTCACTCCATTACTCAGGCAGCACACACGCACACACACGCACGCACTCAGGCAGACACAAACCCACGCGTATGCAAACACAGACTCTCACTCTCGAATGCAACTTTATTAAATATAAAACACACCACAGGACGTCTTCTAATGTCATTCTGTGTGAAGTGAGTGAACTTAACATTAAACAGTGATAACACTGAAAAGCAGACGCTCTTCATTACCTTTCATCTCCTATAGCTCTGACATAAACAGCATGGCGAAAAATAATGAAGGCAGAGGGGGAGACTTGAATTCATACGTCCAATTATCATCCATATGTGCTGTGCGTGATTTGGACCACATCCAAGGGGAGGTACTGCAGAGGAGGTGCTGGTGATTGGGCCAGGAGCCAAAGAGTAGCAGGACATAGGTTCATGTCCTGGTGACCCAATGAGTACAGAGTATGCAACCACATCACCTGTTATTAGCGTCATACAGTTTGAAAGTTACGGATGTTGATGGAGGTATAGTTAATGTGATGGGAATCATAGTAGTTCATGGTCAACGTCCGCTTTTTTATCCAACAAACCAGGATTAAACAGTAGCTTTGTTATCATGGACGCAAAGATATTTGGAACCAGTGCCGGCTCCAACCATTTTAATTTGGGGCCCCCTCTTCCCTATCGGTCGGGCCCACTAACAGTCAGGGACCCTAAGTGACTTTTATGTTGCTTAAGCAGAACTAGCCCTGTTTGAAGCTAACCCAACTTCAAAATGTTTTGGTAGGGAATGTCTACTTTATTATACGGACGTGTTCGGTAACTCAATTTGCTGTGCACTCATTGTAAATAAAGCCACGTTCGAAACTTTGGCTGAGTGTAAAGTCAGAAAGACTTGGTCCACTTCATTCTTAATATATTCTACTTTGGGGAACTAAAAAATTTACTGAGATCTGATGTTTCCTCAGTGATGAAATTTGCAGAATATCGGCAAATTTCTGTCTTGCTCCCGAGGCTACCTTACCTCTAGGCATCATATTCCCCTGTGTTATGGAAATAACGACCTGACACTTCAGATACATCTGGTATGTGCCTCTGAGTTCCATCTGTGGTTTACACATGTTAAATAATAATGTAGAATTCAAAGACCATTTGTAGCACTCAGAGAAATTACAAGATGACTTTCCCTGAGCAACTAGGATTAATTCATATAATTTAAATTTTTTCCCCTGAACTTCCAATATAGCTTGGTATTCCTATTGACTTGTTTGTGTATTTGACTTGTTCATCTTTATTTTTCAACTGAGCAGTTACATGTTAAAGTAGTTGGAGGACGGCTGGTAGGTTTGATCCTCAGAATACAACAGTAGGCTACACGCTTCTATACAGACTAATTAGTCTAATAACCATTGGGGCTGGGGTCAACTCCAGTGTATTGTGTACCCCCCACCCACGAGCCCGTCATCCCCACAATAAGTCAGCTCCAGGGGTGAACACGCATGCGCGTTCCCTAATCCGGCGGGGGGGAGATGACATCATCACACAGCAACCAGCGCTGCCTCTCCACCCCTGACCCCTGGTTTGTGGTTGCGCACATAAACGTCTCCGTCGGTAATAATATTTGGTTTGGCCCTGAAAGCCTCGGAACGGCATATGATAAGTGGATAAGAGGTTATTCAATTAGTAAAAGGACAGATTGATGCTGCTCATTTGAAAAGAAAGCAGGGGAGTAACTATGAGATGGGGAGACGCGACGGGGGTGGCAAAGGAGCGAGGTTAGAAGGAGAGAGAAATGGAAGACGAAAGGGGGCCCGGGGAGCAACAGTTTATTTATTCCACATTCATCTGGAATAACAATTTGACTAAGAGCACTGCTTCTCTCGTCCTCGTCCTCTTCCTCCTATCCTCGTCTCCCGCCGGGCTCTTCCTTTTTATTACTGCCCAGGGGAATGGGGAGGGGAGGGCAGACGTCTGGTGACTAGTTCTTGGGTGAGTGCTGGTGCGTGTGTGTATTTGTGTGTATGTGTGTGGGGGGGGTATCAAAAGCAATTACTCTCCTGTGAAGACAGAGGCACATAAAAACATTTCAACATTTTTGTTTCTTTCAGAACATCCCTTGGCGTCTTTCTGCTTTCCGGTGTCGTTTTATATTCCACACCTATTTGCCCCTTTCTGTTACTATCCTTTTTTCTCTGTTCTCAGGGCTCGAGCGTGACTGTGTTTTATTTGTATTTTTTTCTGATATGAATTCCCCCGTAGCGGTGACATTTCTCTTCTTTATTCACGGTCGCCAGTGCTGTTGTTGTTTTATGATGACGCGGTTTGCTGAGAGAGATGAAAGCAGGGAGATAAGTCGGGAACACAAAATGCATCTGTAGTGCGTGTCTCTGATGGATGGTGTCATGTTTTTAATAGCTCTCCACTACTCTCAATTCTCACGCTGCATCGTTGCCAAAGGCACAAGACACTGGCCCGTGTCAGAGGGAAAGCCAGGGACAAAGTTTATGTGAGTGTGTGTTAGTATGTGTGTAGCTGGTTTCATGTATTCTGAGCACAGGCCTTCGTCTGCACAGGTTTTGTGAGCCATAGAGTGTGTGAGAAGAATGAAAGAAAAAATGAATACTAGATTATATGTATTAGAATGTGTGTGTGTGTGTGTGTGTGTGTTTGTGTATAAATGTATAACTTAATCTCCATTTTCTCAGAGTGTTCACTGAATCCCAACATGAGGAAGATTTGCTGAGCGAGAGAGAGAGAGAGCGAGCGAGCGAGCGAGCGGGTTCCTGTGGAAGATACGACCGTTTTCTCAGGTGTGGTGGGGAGTAGAGAAACAGTTTCGGTTGGGAAATCTAAAACGGCAGACGAGACGAGGGGTATAAGAGACATGGCATAGGATGAGGGGGAGACGGGGGGGAGACGGAGGGGGGAGGGTGCACATCGCGGTCAGCCTATCTCCCGTCTGCTGCGTGTGACTTGCATTGGATCGACACGCTCGCAATTACGTCGCGACGGAGGAGGGGGAGATACGGGTAGCTGAGAGAGAGAGAGGGGGTCTACAGATTAAGATTGGGATTAATTCGGGCCCCTAATCTGCCTGCCTCTGTAATTGAGGTTGCACTCCAGGGGAGGCTTGGTTTGGATGGAGCCGGGCTCTCTGATGCGCTGAGCTCGGCAGAGGGTGAGCGCGCAACTCGTATGAATGGAGGGTGAAGACGGAGGACGTGCCAGGCGCGCGCCGCGGAGATGTGATTACAGGTGACCTGGAGGGAAACTCTGGTCACCTGCAACTGCGTTAAGTTTTGTTCCCCGTTCACATCCAGCAACCCAGCCCCACACCCCGACTAATTATCTCCATACCCCACCGTCTTTCGGCTGTGATTTCCGCCCAGGCCCTCCCCCCCAGTAGGTCCGGGTCCTCCTCCCCCTCCTCCAGAACATCCTCCATCTCCACCCGAGCTTGTCTTCAGGCATGGCCTCGGATCGATATTTTAATAACTGCAGAGATGAAGGCCTCATCGTAATCAATAGGAGCCGCGTGTGGCCGGGGCGGGGGCAGACGGGGAGAAATCATTCGGGCCGACGGCGACGCTGAACAGCTCTGACACCTCATTCATTACGCTAATGAATGACCCATCGGCCCCAGCGCCGGACCCAGACCAGCTAAGAGTACGGCTCGTGTGCCCTCATCCTCGCATCGGGCCAGTATCTGTGGGGGGGGGGGGGGGCTGAGGCCAGGCCGGCATCTTAATGGACTGGGCTGGAGTTGGGCTTCAGCACACTGGGGGCAAGGACGGATATATCTGGACCGGTGCCACGTGGAGGGAGCTGATGTCAACATAAAGGGCACTTCGGTCAAGGTCGACTGGGTGTGGAGTGTTTACAGCTGGTACAATCCAAACAGGAGATGTGTCTTCCGACAACAGACAGTTGGGATGGAGAACCCCTGGGTGTAGGAATCGCAGGTCCATGTGTAGGCCCAACTCGCTGACAGTTAACAACGCAACTCTCCAATGAAGCCTGATTCCTGCCAGGGGCTCTAATGCTCTTTAACCTCCGGGCCAATTAGGATGCGACATTTGGAATGTGTCTCCGTGTCGGCTAATCAGGCAAAGAGGAGTCTTTGATGTGCACCGGGATCAATGCAAATGCAATCAGAAAACGGAGAGTGCAGTCACAAACTGGCACTGTGAGGCCCACGCACGCACGCACGCACGCGACTGGTCGAAGTACTTAATAATGATCACTGAGCCACTGAGTTCTAACCTTAATGGGTTGCACTTACATAATACAGCAGGTCTGCTGTTTAAACACATACACAAACCAAAACTGGACTTGTCCCAAGTTCATGTTTGGGTTTCTATAAACTGCCTTTTGTCAAAGGCGTGTTGCCACGGTGTTAGCCTTTTTTCTTAAGAGAAATCAGAACTGACTCTTCAAATGAGGGGATGCATTAGAACACTAACACTCAGACATAATTTACAAAAAGAATAACATTCAAAGATGATTTGTATAATCACTAACATTTATTTGACTCGAAAACAATAAAACTCAAACATATTACTTCCATCAACCTTCTAGCTGGCCACCTCCCAAATTATTATTATTTTAACAAATCTAATTGAATTGTGAGAGGGCAGGGAGACAAATAGAAGAAAAACAGAGAGAGATTGATATTTCTGCCTTTTCATTTATTTTTTCTCACTCCCTCTCTCTGTTTTTCTTCTATTTGTCTCCCTGCCCTCTCACAATTCAATTAGATTTGTTAAAATAATAATAATACATATGCTTAAAACATAAAATACTAAATATAAATTCAAAATGTGGCAGCCTACTTCAAGAGTCATGTTTTTTCTTATTCTGGGTCTGTTACACGGGCAGAAATTCTGACAATATCTTCTCTCTGTTTTGAGAAAGGTAGTGGTTATAGCTTTCTTTGTCCGACTGCATTTAAGCCATAGAGACGCCAGTTACACAAACATTTGCCGCGTGTTTCAATTATGTTTGCACCATAAACTTTACTAACGTTTTTTCATTATAGTTTGAGTTGATTGCTATGATGTTCCAGCGGGTTGTTTTGTGAGAATTAATGAGTGTGTGCAATTAATTAGGCCTACAAATGATGCATCAACTATGCCACTGTCATTAAACTGTCTCTGTGTCCTGTTTCAGGTAGCAACAGATAACCACAAGGGGCAGTCTAGAGTAACTATTTCCAATATTATATTACGGCTCTTACAATAGCATTCCAATTATCTGTGTTAGTGGTTGTCTTTATTCCAGTGGGTCTCTTTCCCACCCACTTTTCCCTTAGTCAAATTCTCTATCCCCTTTCTCTAACTCTCTCACTTTATCAAATCTCTTTCTGTCTCTCTCCCTGTCTTTATCTCTCACTCTGCCGCTCCCTTTTTGTCTCTCTCTCTTTCTTTATCTCTCTATCCCTCTATTTCCGTAACTTCTATAAATTAATACGGAGAACCACATGAATGGTATGCATGCAAAAAAGGTAGAAAAATTAATAAAGTGTACATTTTATGCATGTCTGTATCACAGGGGATATAGGAAGACAACCTGTTACGAGACAAAAAAGGAGGGAGAGTGGAGACAGGGGGAGTGACAGAGAAAGAGAGAGATTTCTCTTGGCAGTTCAGTATTACTCATTGCGCTTGTAATGGATAATGACTCTGCCGTTGTTTACCCTCTCCACAGTTTCAAAAGCAGCTGGCCAAGTTAGCTACAATAACGCATTCAGAGAGACTTTTGAAGGAGGCTTTGGTTTAGGGGGTTTGTTATCAGACCTCTGCGTGACACCAAGAGATGGAGAAAGAGAGAAAGAGAAATTGAGAGAAAATTGCTGACAGAGAGAGAGAGAAAGTATGTGTGTTGGGACAGGCGGAGAGATGGGAAAAAGATGTAGGAACAACAGAAGGGGGAAATGCCAGATTGTAGACTGATGGGACAAACCCGAAGCAGAACAAAAATGAGAAGAAGAAAAACGAGGGCATGTAGACGAGTGAGCGATGATGAAAATAAGGGACTGAAATTCTGGAGAATCCTGGAGGGATAGAGAGGGGAAATGATGCGAAGGACGGAAATGAGGAAAAGATCGTGATACCGTTTTTTTACAATCCTAACACACATTTCTTGAATCTGTACTAGTTTTTAGCAACATTATAAACACACTTCTCAAAACTCACACAATATTACTCTAACCCCAGACTACTCATATAGACATTACACTCAAAACCATATTATCTAGCATTTAAATGAAACGTCATCCTTAAACATCATACAAAAGCTTATAATTCAATGGCACTGTTTAAAACCCATTGCAAACTGGTAGTAAAAACAACTAAAAATGGATTAATTAACAAATTACCATAATGTGTTCCAGAATTCACCTAATGAATCTTGCACTTCTGTGTGATATTATAGACTGTAAATTATGTCTAGAAAGTACAGTATGCAGAAAATACACAAATACCATAATTGATCCATTTCAAGGGTTTTGCACTGTAATTCACCAAAACTTGAAATTAACCCCAAATAGACAGAGGGGGAAAAGAGTGGTTACACAGTTAAGTGGTATTGTCTTAAAAAATAATATTTATTCTGTATCAGCTTCAGTATCCTCTGACCTGGACCTAAAATGTTCACTTAAAGGTGTATCTTCTGACTGTCTTGGTTTCTTGAATGGATTTCATCAAATGTTTTAAACAATCGTGTTCACAATGGTCAGTTCTTGGGCCTCAGAAATCATGCATTGTCTACCACAATCAAGTGGTGTCTCGGTTCTACATAAAGAAGATAAAATGGATTTATAGAAAGTGGATACATGTCTCAGGTTCATTACATTTTTCTGTACTGTTCTGAATGTGCTAATCCATGCAGATTAAGAGTCCAGAAAACTGGGTGGTCAGTGTAGCAGTCAGTTAAGTTTACAACAAGGAACTTGTTTTCATTTCTGACAGTCCAGAGAATGAACGCATCAGCATTGAAACGACTCCGGTTAGTCTGTACTCTCAGCCCATTTTCCTTCATTGTCACAGCATGCACAAGAACATGGTCAAGTGCAGTGACACAAATCTTATTAGAGATCATTGTTCTTCTTCCTCATTCTTCCACTACCTCCCTCTGATGTTTACCACCATTGTTCCAAAACACTGGTGATCTTACCTGTCGTTCTTATTACTCCTACACACGTTCTGATTGTTGACTAATTATGCTTATTAATGTTTATACCTTGACAAATCTTTGTTTTCTTTTGGAAAATGGATAATTTGGGTTTAGCTATTGCATTGCAGTGTTTTCTACATGAAAACACGACGCCGACTGCACTTTACAAAGGTTTTGTGTAGATTAAAAAAAAGGGTATAAATAGAAAAGAGATTTGTGTGGAAACTGGGGAGGAGTATTTAAAGGTTGGGGAAAAGAGTTTTCCTTCTGGAATTGAGCTAAATTATTTTGGCGAATGTTCTTCATAGAGCCAGTTTTGGTGTATTAGCGACTGTGGGAAAAACTGCACGAAGAGTCCCTGGCTGACCCTCACTCTTAGCCCCTACCAGACACTCTGGAGCAAGAAGGGAAGAATTGACAGACAGACAGACAGACAGACAGACAAAGATAGAGGGGGACATGCCGAGAGAGAAAGATGGAGGGGTGAGAGAGGAGAGCCAGTCAGCAAGCCCACAGCGATGAGAACATTACACTGGGATAATGAAGAGGTTCCGCTCTGTCACACTCGACATTAGCCCAGCGTCAGCCTGACCCCAAAGTGTCAACAAGTTAATAGGCTGGATATCACTGGCAGCACCGCTTGTCACCGCGTGCCGCCACGGACACCCTGCTCACTTACACGGCTACTGTGAATAAATAAATCCTGGTACTTGGGCATAAATAAGACTAAGAGCAAGGGGAACAGCGTCAGAACACACGCCACGCCTTGGGGCGCGAGTATACAACGGCTTTGTGTCGAGAAATTAGGGTATTGAGGCTTTTGTCCGGTGGAGGGGAGGGGGTTTGTTTGCCTTGTGGTGAGGACGGTTGTGCAAGTCAAGTGATACTGTGCGAGGGGTGTGTGTATTTGTGCTTGGTGTGAGTGTGTGTGTGTGTGTGTGTGTGTGAGAGAGAGAGAAATGGATGATGTCATGCAGGTTGGTGTGTCAGTGATCAGGTCTTGTGTTGCTACAGCTCAGCGAGATACTGTGCTCTGCTGTCTTTATGCTCTGCACTCTTCAGACACCCATAGTACGCTGACCCACGAAGGAGGACAGGGAGGCTGGGTCGTGGGTCTGGGTGGAGGAAGAAGAAATAGAAAACGTGTTCCTGAGGTCTTCTCGTTCAGTTATCGAAAGCCCCGTCTCTTTGACCTCTGCTTCGCTTCTAATTTACGAATGTCTTATTGTACTGATTCGTGCAACATTTACGACTGGCGTTGACTCGACACCAGTTCTCTCACTCTGGCCCACTGCTCCCATCTCCCATCTACACACAGACGCACGCACGCACACACACGCGCGCACACACACACACACACACACACACACACACACACACACACACACACACACACACACACACACACAACCCTGTCAACCTACTACGCAGGCCCGCGTTGTTTCCCCCGGATACAAGACTTTTCATCCCAACTTATCATTTGTCATCTAGACACTGAAATTGAACACGATAGCATAGATTATTAAGAAAGATCCGCGTGCGGTCCGTTCTGGTTCAGCATAATACGGCCATGTTGTTTCAGGCGCGGGGCAGCCGAGTGGCTGTTGCTAGGATCTGTTTTTAGCCTTCCAATTATGGCCTGTGCTAAAATAAATGGAGGGGGCTGGAGGCTTCGTTTTTTTATCCCAGCAGCAGCAAGCTTCTATCTACAGCAATTAAGAGGAGACGAGGCTGACAGTAATGGATCGTATCAGCTGGTCCTGGGGGGAGGTGGACAGATTTCAAGACGGGACAGACCGACAGGCAGGTAGCAGCCGAAGCCACACTCCAGTGGGCTACAGCTAATGCTCCTAATGCACTGGCCGGTAGATAGCGTTCCAGATTAGCCAGGGGACAGTCCTATCTACGCTAATTCAATCAGCCAGCTCCGCCTGGACGCACTGTTATTCGGCCGCTCCTTTAACTAATTCACTCCGCCGAGGGAGAGGGGGATCCCAGAGAGGGATGGAGTTATTTCTGTGGGATGGAGAGTGGTTAAACAAGGGAAAAGCATTTGGTAAACTCCAAAATATTTGTGAGGATGAGGAATGACCCCTTGGGTCTATTTAAAGGTCCGACTCTTTAATTTAGCTCGGGCTGCCGACGAGAGCCAAATACAAAAGACGGGTTAACTGGGGCATTTTGACATTTCGCACCCGATTCATTTGTCAGGTCAGGAGTCTCATGGCTTCATCCGTCATGTCAGATGGTCTGCGGGGGTTCTATCTCTAACGCTCCGCCGCTATTCATCATCTCAGTTTAAATAGAGGTGTCAGCGGCCTGGTCTCATGACCTGGCACCAGAACATCCTGGTCTCAATCAAACCCCGACTGAGGAGCTTTTGGTTTGGATCCAGTGTCGTGCTAAAACTCTAATCTTTAATTCAAAAGCAATTTTTTGGTTAATCTTGATTGCATTTTTCTTGACTTTCAGTCAACCAATTCACATCAACTGAGCTCATTTCTTCTGGCATCTCTGTCAATGACAAACAACTACCAGGGTTACTATTGTCTCTGCCAATGTGTTTGCAGTTATATGACCTGGAAAAATTAATTTGTTTCTTTATGATTTTCAATCAGCTCCCATTCTACTCAGTCATATGAAGTGTTTCTGTGGCAATGATGTTATATGAGGCCACAGTAAATGTGTCATTATTTGTTTTATTCTTTTTGAAAACAATAATACAAAAAATACAGCTGGAATTTGAAATGAATAATAAATGCTTAGTTGCTAAACAAAACCTCAAAGCTGTCAGACGATTGTGTGCACAGTCTAAAGGTTTTTTCATATGCTTTCTTTTCACCACATTTCTGTTTTTACTTATGTTATTGAGATATACTCCATTACAAACTTTTCTGAAATGTCCGCATTAGTTCACATCATTTTTAGAGAAGGATCAGTAGACAGAAAAGTGGAAATAATATATTACATTTTACTCAGAATCATTGAATATACTCTGCTTGCAAAATGTATTGTTGTGCGAGAGCACTGGCTTAACTCTAGTGGAAGAGGTGAATTCCATCACAATGAGGAAAACCTCTGCTGAGCAGTGAAAACGTGTCCCTGCTGGATATGACTAATGCCAGGCCAGGGTTCATTAAATGAGGAGAAATCCCAAGACTGCTTCAGATAACTATTAATTTACATTATGAAAGTTTACACAGCCTTCGCACTTCTAGATGAGCCAACAATCTTTGTGTATCAGTAATGAAAGAATTACGTATGTAACCCCCCACACCCGCTGCAAGTGAACTTCCAAAGCGACCTTCCAGTAATTTCCATTTTCCCCCAAGCTGACACAGGACTAGAGGATCAGGGCAGGGGACAGAAGTTCAAAGATGACGACTCCTCTCTCAACTTTCTCCTCACCTCTGATCTCTTGCTTCATTCTTTTTCACTTTACCGCTTTTTCTATTTTTTCCTCTCCATTTTTTGTATCCTCTATCTTTTTCTCCCGCTCGCTCTCTTAGTGCAGATCTGTGGCCTTGGGCTCCCCAGTGCACCTGATAGGAGACATCTGTTAGTTCCACTCCCACACCAGAGCTGTGAGTTACATACAGTATGAGATGACCAGTGACTGGGTTTAATTTAACTGAAGGGGAAATGTTGACCTTCTTTTACATGAATTGTGGCCAGCCGACTGATTTAGTGAAATGTATAGCCAGAATACATTTCTCGAGTCTCTCTTTTCCCCACCAGACAACGTCTAAGCTGCACAGCCTTCTGGGAGAAGCATGACCCTGCAGCATACTCCAGACCCACAGTCCTCAGCAAGGGATGCAAGTAAGGGCTGGATCGTGTTACAGGAAATAATAACCTCAGGGTGAAACAGGGTGTTGACTGAGCTACTCCATGAGATGAGAATCAGAGGCATTCCTTGGCCATTTTAATACAATTTCTGCTACTTCTTTACAGGAATTTGAGTAACATCAATCCGTTAATACCCAAACCAAATCCATTTTTGTATGGTAGATTATAATTATAAAAAGTTTTCCATGGGTAACTCGAGATGATACTCAATCACACCTCTCTAACTAGACCTCACGTAGCCTCACCCCTACCACATTAATGACATGCCCTAAATACGCCCCCCTTTCTTCCATGACTCCCTCCCAGGCTGATTTGGAGCCTAGGCCTGACCTGTCTCAGTTGTTATTCACAGTCTGGAAGACATCACACAGCACCTAGTCATGAAGGATGGTTCAGACACCTCACTCCAGTAGTGTGTGTGTTCCTAACAACTATATAGTGGAGACAAAAATGTCCCCCAACAGTGGTTATATCAGGAAAAGGTAACCAATAGGGACATGGTTTCTGGCAAAAGTTACAACTGGGGTATGTGTTAGAATTAGGGTTAGGCATCAGGGCTAGGTAAGGGGTAGAATTAGGGTTAGCCATCAAGGCT
>JACXGJ010006742.1:0-33163 GCA_016801105.1 Esox niger
CCCCCCCCCCCCCCCAAAATGATTTATATCCTTTTTCTAACAGAAGGACTGACACCTAATGAAGGTGACCGAGAGGGCGGTAGTGCCCAAAGGAACCGTGGACTGCTCTCACTAATTGGTCTACCAGCCCAAGCCACCGCCAAGTCCGTGTTTTGAAATGCAGCGAGCGCAGCGGAACCAACCCTACGCTCATAACCAACTCTCCCGGACACATTACCATATTTATGCCCGAAGGGGGGGCAGCCCACTGCCAAGTCTTCTAACCAAACTATGGGCACTGCAATCTCCCTCTCCCCTTCTCTCCATCGCTTGTTCCCTGAAAACATGATTCTTTCTCTGTTTTTGCTCATGTCTTTCTGTCAGTCATCGAGTTTTGACGCAAAGCAGACGGAATGCGGTGGCGGACGTTCCTGGCCCCTGAGTCATCGGTGTGGCGCCTGAGCCACTATCTCCTTACTACGCATCTGGCTCATGTTACGATAAGAGCCACAGGCGCCCGTGGGAGCCGTGCGGGGGTTCAGTCCAGCATCACTCCCGGCAGCCTTGACAAAAATAATCAATGGCCGACCACGCACAGCCACAACCCTGGCTGGGCTGAGGGGCCGTGGGGGGGGAGGCGGAGGTCGTGTCGCAGGGAGGGAAGAGGCTCGCCGACCGGGACCGAGCATCGGACACTCTTGCACCTGTCGAATCGAGAGGCGCCAACTCAATTGCCCTGAAATGCTGTTTCATATTCCCTCCGTTTCCTGACGGTCTATCGATTATTCCATTGGAAAATGTGAGGAGCCATCGGAGAGGAAAAAAACGGCGCCCGCCGCCAAGCCTGCGCCAAAGCCTTAGTTCACCCGAGCATCCGTTTTTTTCCGCTCTGTTTGTAATAACACATAATCATCTGCCCCTCCAAGCCCTGAGATCAAAACACACACACATTTTCTATAGAACAAATAAGGAATAAAATCACACACACCCATGCACGTGGAATGGGAAGAAAAGCCAAATATATGCAATCTCACCCTTTGTGGAAGAATCTTGTCTGCCATTTTCCTTCTCTTAGCGCTACAGAGAGGGAGAGAAAGACAGAAAGAAAAAGGAAAAAGAGATCATGTTACTATGGTGACTGATAGCGTAGCACCCAGGACATCTGCTAAAATGCTGGGCCACATCCAGCGCCCCATCTGTGTGTGTGTGTGTGTGTGTGTGTGTGTGTGTGTGCCCGTCTGTGTGTGTGTGTTAGTGTGTGTGTGTGTGTGTGTGTGCATGCGGTGGTGTGCGTTAGTGTTGGTGTGGTTCCACGATGTGGATGTGTTTTGAGGTGTGTGCAGTGCATATGTTTGTGGAAGCCTGTGTGTATGTGTATGTGTGTGTGTGTGTGTGTGTGTGTGTGTGTGTGTGTGTGTGTGTGTGTGTGTGTCAGCCAGCGATGCCAATGTGTGTTGTTGTGTGTGTTATCCAGTGGAGACAGGCGTATGGTATGCCAACTGGAAAGCAGGGAGCAGTGACATTCAAAGTGTCACCGCAGAATACCCCATGCGCACACACACACACACACACACCTTATGACTCATGCTATACAATCTGATGCACTACATAGCCTTCTCTTTATTGTTAGTGTGGATACATTCCTGGTTGGGAGACAGTGTCTGCTCCTATACTAACTGAGGCGTCTCCAGGGCCAAATGTGCTATGCCCACTGATCACAGTACGCATCTAAAATCAACTTGGTTCACTCCAGTGGCAAAATATAATGGGGTCACAGACCCAGTTTTGGGGGACGTGACAATGCATATATACGCATGAATGTCCAGGTTTTGGCTCGGACATCATTTTGTGGTTCTACACACGTGGGGTTACTTACCAAAGAGGTCAAGAGAAATTAGGTGTTCTGGTTTGACTTAGATACCTTTTGACTACTTCCTGTCTAGTTAGGTTCTTCAGCCGCCGTCTTTGCCTCCTCGATGAACATTGGCTGACTTTATGCTCGTGTTACGTTTGTTACAAACCGTTATCCCAGAAACAGCGGTGCACTGGTAATGACAGGCACGGAAACTGATCAGAGAGAAGTTACAAATGGTAAAATGTATGTTGGGTTTCGGCTCTCTCAAGTTTCCTCGGTACTTCCGGTTTACAGTCCAAGAGAAGCCGTTTTGAAAGCCCTTGGTTAAGTGCACCAGAGAACCGAGAAGAACATGTATTATCTAACAGCTGGGACAGATATAGTATCAGGAGAGGAAAGTGCTGTCAAACTATATTAGACGTCGGTAAGGCAGCAGGGTCCTCGATCTCCTTCAGAAGTCTTTTAGCAGGGCAAAAGATTTTAGGAGAGGTTAACAGGCCAATTGCTAAAACACATTAGAGGCTGGGTTAGAAGAAGTTGCAACTGACAGAAGAAATATTAGATGCCGTCCTTTGTTGCCGACTTCCCTAAAAGTGAGACTTAAGCATAGTTTGTTCCCGTCATGCCATGCTTTGGTCTGTAGCATGCATCAACACATTCTGAGCCACTGTTATGAACACCTGCTTAAGCCTTGGTCATGGGTGGACAAACACAGGGGTTTGTTTTGGGGTTATAGGTCAGGGGGGAGACCGCGTCTACACTAGAAAGGGCTGGGGTTGGGGGGGGTGAGGGGAGGGGGCAGAACGTGTGTCTGTGTGGGGGGGATAAACGGACATGCAGCAGAGTAAACTCCTACTTTGATCCGAGCGTTGGATCTGATTGGGCATCTCTCATGTCCATCTGCCTCGCTGGCATCTCATTGGCTCCAGGGAATCCCACTGGCTTCCTAAGGATTGATGGGATTTGAAGGTTGTCCGATTAGAGGTGGGCTGGCGTGATGACACACTGGTGGCAGCAAGCAGGATGTCTGTACTGAAGGACACACTGTGCTAGTGTGTGTGTGTGTGTGTCTGTTAGTAGAAGTGAAAGCGTGGAGCTACGGTAACAGTAGTATTTGCAAGCGTCAGTGCGGGGGGGTGTCTGTGTACACACACACACACACACACACACAGACAGACAGACAGAAAAGGACATAGTGGACCCTGGGGATGAGCAAGGAAGGTTCTGATTGGACACCTGTCCAGCAAGAAGTGCTATTATTGGACCGTAAGATAATCAGGCTTCACTTCAGCATTTAGATGTCACATTAATAACAGGCAGACACAGTAGTTAGGAACACACTGGGATAAAGGCACAGGAGTGACTTGGCAGAAAAGGGACCGACAGAGAACCATAAAAACCAGCTCTGCTAGGGTCTAGATACCATTATTGAAAGGAGCGTGCGGGCAAACAAGTTTTATCGGAATGCTTCCACATCGGCCAGGGGTCTTTGTGGCTTCACTCGGTGCCAAGTGAGGTTAAATATTAATGGAGCTTTAGATGCACCTGAAGCCATTTCAAAACTCATATTGGACTGTATTCCCAGACCCACCTACACACCGCGAAAACAGAACCACATCTTCGACGTGGATCCAATTACACCAAAACGATTACAGGTGTTGTAGCCCTGATTTTCCCCCTTTTAAGCAGGTTTAAATGGGTGGGAGAGAGCCGGCTCAGAGGAGCTCAGGTGGTTAACCGAAACCGGCGTTTGGTCTCAGTGACACTGCGAACACAAGTGGCTGCGCTCAGCTGTGCTGCTGGCCGTGGTGGGGGGGGCGGTGGCGCCGTCACCTGGAGGGTCACCCCCGGCCCTCCCTCAGGCCGAATAACTGCAGGGAGGGCTGCAGGGGGGGGGTGTTGGAGGGGCTGATGCGGGACAACGTTTCCCAGGCCCCTGTCTGACAGGCCAGCTTAAATGCGAGTGAATCAATTGCACTGCGGATACAGTGAGGTAGAGGGACCACGAGAGACAGAGAGAGAGAAAGAGAAAAACTGGGAGGAAAAAAAAGAGAGAAAGAGAAAGCATATTGATCTATAATATCTACACCTGGCCCGATCATCACCCTGAGAAATTACCTGCTTGTGTTAAATGTTTTCACTTCTGTGTGTGTGTGCGCGTGCGTGCGTGTGTGTCTGCTTTTTACAAACCAATTCACGAGTGATTTGTCAGACTGCGCTTGTACAGCAACTTAACACGGCCGCTCAGTGTTGATGAGCTTTGTAGTGGGAGAGATTAATGAAGAGGTTGCCATACTAAATCTGACAGTGACGGGGACTCTGAGAGTGCACACACAGTACAACACTGACTCAGGAAACCTCCGCCGGGTAGACGCTAACGATGAACCGCAGATAACACAGGGAAACCAGAAGCGGGGCAAAGTGCAGAGCGCGCCGGGACACAAAAAGTCGTGCAGAGGTGAGAGGGGATCTTAAGCGCACTCAATGTCGTCTGACTCACTTCCTGGTCCGGTTTTGGACGTTCTGCTGCTGCTGGGCCTGCTGGGAGGGGGCGGGTCTCTTACGGCTGGGCTCCATGACCGGGGCAGGTAGGCCGGGCCGCACCGCCTGGTTCCCGCCGTACGGTGGGCCAGGCGGTCCCATCGGGGCACCTTGGTGGGGCATCCTCGCTCCGGATGGCATTCCAGGACGCTATGAAGAGACGGGGGGGGGGGGGGTGAGTTAGTACAATCTATGACCCGCGCATCATGACCGCAGACCAACAAACAAAAACACACACATCTACTAGAGCATTAGACTGGAGCCAAATGGCCAACATTCTAGGGGTGTGCTTTTGTGGCTGAGGCGTTAATAGAGAAAGGCCTGACTGGAGAGCCTGGAATGTCCAACACCTGTGGCCATTGGCTGTCTGTATGTCTATCTGTTTATCTGTCTGTCTGCCTGTCCACTGGCAACAGCTGTTGTCCCATAAACTGTGCTCTGCTTGCCGCGTTAGCTTCCTGAAAGACTTGGCATTAAATATAAACAGGCAAAGACGTCCACCAAAATGAATGAGAGAAGAACCTGAAGATCTACCACTTCAAAGAAGAGGACCCACAGCCATCCAATAAGAGGAAAGAACCCACAGAGCCACCCAATGAGAGAAGAGTTCCAGAGTCTTTATGACCTCCCTAACACAATCCCAGAAACCTACCACTGGTTCTGTGATAGTTTGCAAAACATTTCTTGACTTGTGGCAAATGTTCTCATAACAAAACAACTGTGCGGTCTTGGGGATGATTACACTTTCTTTTCAGGGAAAAAAAGTTAGAATACATCTAATGCTAGAACATTCCCAGAACAAATGTTTTATTACAATGTCTCGTTAGGCTATGGGAGAATTCTGATGGGAACACTGGGCATCTCAAAAAGTATGTTCCTAATTATAAAGATTCAACTAGGTTGGACAAAACATAGTCAACATTCCTACAACATTAATGAAATATGGTAAAAAATGCCAACACAACTGAGCATCTGCACAACTGGACAGTAACAACAAGACTATGTTCACCGAACCATGCCACCTCCAAACGGTTTCTAAATAACAAAAAAACACTAGTTTCAGAAGTTTACTCTTTGCATAGATAGGTATACTCTAACTGTACATTAGTACACATGTAGGCCAATAAATTGGAAATGTAAAATATATTATACACTCACAATTCATATACCATTATCTTATGCTCACCACCCACAGAATAACTGTTTTTCAACATTACATAGATTTAGTGTATTGTGTTTCTACCACTAACATTACACCAAGTAATCTTCAGAGCATGAGTAAATCTACCTAGAACTATTTCCTGAGAGGACAGTGGGCAACAAGCACCAGAGTAAATACTAAGAAACGTGGTTTCTAATCTTCTAGATTAGAGAGTCAATCATTCGATTTCTGAAAGGGAAGCATTTCCTAATATGGCACTTTCGCTTAACGTTTTGGCATTCCACTTGTGACTGTGGTAAATCCGAGGCTACAAAGGAAACAGTAAATACAGCACTGAGGAGAACGTTACAAGCAATCCACATCTTTTCATCAGGAAGTGGTTCTATAGCATGCTACCCATGTGTCTGTTAAATGGGGCACTTCACAGAGTGGAAAAAAGACAGGACAATGGCCCCATGTTACTGACAACCACCTCACCAGTTCTCAACAGTCTGAGGAAGAGCAGGAATGGGACGTAAAAAGCACCTCTCAGATCTTCTTGAATTACTCCCGACTGCTACTGTTGCTGACATTTTCCATTGGGGAAAGACTGTGGGTTTCTCAATAAACTCTAAACGGTTGTGAAAGCGAGGCGCACTGAATAGGGGAATATCGAGAGCAAACATACTGTACAAATTCCATATCCAAATTCGATCGACCTGTTGCTTCATAACAAGAAAAAAAGTTTTTTTTCTAAAAGTCTTCTGAAGATTTCCATTTCTACTTTCTAATGTCAGACTACACAAAAAAAGAAAACATAAAAAAGTGAAATAATATTCCACATTATTGTAATTCCCATTCCCATTTGCTGTAGAATTATTTCCCTAAAAGTGTCAAAACGTGTTCAAATGAAGGTCCTTCATCTTAATGCACGTTCGCAAATCGCCTGAACGCACACAAAGACGCATTTGACGACTCTGAAAAAGCCCACCCAAGCATCATGAATCACCGATAGCTCTCGGAACTAGGCATATCCTGTACAGTTATCTCCATGGTATCTTCATTTGGCTGGGTGACTGTGTGAAACGGGGCCATGGGAGACGTTGTGAGCAGACAAGAGCAGTTTGTGGCACTACTGTGACCTCGGGGTCACCCATGTTTCCACTCCGGGGCCCACAGATGTCCCCCGTCAGAGCTCACGGGACGATCAAACATGATCTTTAGACTGAAGCAGAACATATCATAGGCCGCGTGCCAGATGGAGCTCTGTTAACAACGCTTCGCTACTTCCAATGGGCCAAAGAGCCCTGGTCAAAAGTAGTGTAGTTTGGTAGAGTAGGGTGCTGTTTTGGACACGACTACAGCATGAACACAAGGAAAAACAGTCAGAAACAGCCATTTTACTACAAGCCAAACTTCACGAACAAGAGGCCATTTGGAACAAGTCTACAGCTTCGATGAAAATGACTTAGGGTATATGTATAAATTATTTGTGACAACTGCGGGGGTAAAAAAAGGTTATGTGAAAGCCATTTGACGGATTGGTTAATATCATCAACACTTAAAGTGTCGCATAAAACCGCCACAATGGTGAAATGGCCAGCAGCTTTGAGTTTCATGGGACCTAGTCGTCTTTAAAATGGACGCCGACCAGCTGGTCAGCACGGGGGAGAGAGGCTGTGGCACAATGGAGTCCATGTCCTCTCCCAGGTGCTGCTGTCACTCAACAGCCTGGTGGCAGGCAGAAAGGGAGAAACAGCTGGGTGTTTTCTCTGCAGCCTGGGCAGGGGCACTGATACAGAACGGGGAGCTCTGAAGGCATAGTCAGACATGTGCAATCGAAAGGCAACAGCCCGGACAAGAGCATCTTACACGTAAAACGGCGTCGGATACAATTTGCGAACGATTTCGAAAGTCGAAACGGAGTCTCGTCGACGCACCATGCAAGTGGACCAATGGCGTCGCTCTAACCATACAGGCCGCCAGCGAGCCGGGGGAGTTTTGTCCTTGACGTTTTACAACTTAGTTGGCCGATCGCTCCCTCTTTGGTTACATTGACAAGAGGAACCTGGCTCTTCTCCGCTCAGACTGTCCACTTCCTATCTGGGTTGGAGGGCGAAGAGTATCCCCTTACACTGGGCGCTGAGCCAGGCCTCAACATGCCATACGGCCACCACAAGGGACCGGAGACACATAGGGAGGAACGTGATCCAAGTATGCCGTTCTAGTGGGCAAACAAAACACATACTGACCAATGAATATAAACCATGGTTCCAGTTGGACGATAGGATATACACTTTTTAACCCTCATTTTAGCATGTTAGCATGACTGACACCTCATCTCATTTACGTCAATTTCCTGGTAGAAATGTGGGTTGAATGGTCTTGGACCGAACATAACATTTAGTTTCACCTTACCAGCTTTGGGATTCGATTAGATGCTCTAACCGCTGGGAAATTAGCTGCCGCCTGTATTAGGTGAGGTCCTATTTTGTTCTGGCCCCTCAAAATGACCTACTAATCTATGCCGACAGCATTCCTATATCGAAAATACTAATTTCACTCCTATAATCTCCCTTTCATCACCACTGTGCCTGCCTGCCAGGCAGGCAGCAATGTAATCTGCCATGTGGATGGATAACTTGAGACCTAAACATTTGATTAAATGGACTTCACTAAGGACCATTCCCAAGTTCTGAAGCAAAGAGTAACGGAAAGCCAATCTTTTATCTATTTGCAATCCACCCAGATCGCAGAGGGAGGGGGGCAAAGTTCATGATAGCAGCGGCACACAATTGCACACGTTTTGGTGTGTGTTTTCTTGCATTTATCTTTGGCTCCCACACAAAAGGACAATGGCCCTCTGTGATGTCCTCCCAAAACATGTGCAGGAGATAAATAGAAAATGAATGAAAAAGACAGAGGGAAAGAAAGAGAGAGAGGAAGTAAGAGGGAGAGAGTACCTTCTCATGGCCACCCACCCACCAGATCTCAGAGATCCGGCCATCTCCAAGAGACATCTCCCCCAGTGACGGGAACGCACACGTACACGCACAGACGGCTGGAACACCACGACCTTCACAGCTCCACATGCGTGTGTTTCTGAAAGAATGCGGCTGGCCTTTTCAGATGTTGTATCTCTGAAGGGAGGTTAGTGTTGTCTCTGCCCACCGTGGTAAATACTCACAGGACGAGTTCAAAGCAGCACCCTATTGCCTTTGAAGTGCACTACTTTCAACCGGAGCCCTGTTAGACCATGGGGGATGAGCCATTGAGGATGCATCCTGGGAGGGACACGTCACTGCAGCTTGCCACAAATGTACAAACGCCAAAGATTCCTGCCCCGTTAGGCTAAATATTTATCTACTCTGCAGTCCACACAGCGAGCCAGAGTCTATTAACTCGCCGGGCATTGCAGTGAATATGATAATCAAGGCGATTCCACTTCTCCATATCTATGTAGAGAGGAGGCAGGTCAAGCGTGAAGGAAAATAGGCAGGGGGGAATATTTGGCCTGGCTGAGTGAGAGAGAGCGAGAGAGTATAGTGAAACAGAAGAGAGGGAGAGAATAGAAAGACTCATCAAGGTTAATTGGTCTGTCGAGAGGACACCATCATCTGGCTCATCCATCACCTCTGCTTCTTGTTGCACTAAAAACTATTTGTGCAGGGCTTCATCTTGCACAGCCCACACACTGCTTTGGCAAGCCAGGCTTAACGCGTTACACACTTCATCGTATGGCACATAAATGTAGCCACTGGTCGATACAATTCATATGATCTACATGTGTATAATTAGGGGCCTTATGGCTTGTAAATGATGGGTAAGGATTTGTTCAAACGTAGATGCCTCTTCGGTGGACTCGAGTGATAAGTTTGCAGTGATTTCTATGTAAGTCAAATGTCTTTGGGTTTAACTGCCAGTCTAAACATAACACACACACACACACACACACACACACAACTTCAGTCACAGCCTTCTGCTTATCATTAACCTCCTGCCAACTCACTTCCAAAACAAGTCACTATTTTACTCTTCGGTCAGTTAATGCTCCGTTAACGGGTTGCCATGACGACAGAGGTGCCAACCCTTAGGATTTCCCCCGCGATGTGAAATTCGCTCAGTACTACTTTTCATATACACAATTGCCCGCATTTCAAGCATTAGTCATTCCCGCTGAAGCGTGCTCCAATAACATTCATTCAAACATTAGCCACATGTCCATATATGTTCAGGCAAGGCTTATTTTACGGCTGTTCTAGCACAGTGTTTTCAACGAGCTGGTCGCTTCCCCCACTCACTCGCTGCATCCGAAGCATGCTCATTGCTCAGTATGGTCTAATGGCCAGGGGGTTGGCTGCTTGCTATAGCCGCTCTCTCTTTTGTACTAAAACGCCTGTTCCCCTCTCCCCCTTCTTTAAAAAGAAAACAGTGTGGGATTCAGGGGGCTGGAAATAACCTTCACATAGATATACGTCTATCCTTGCTATCGCTTTCACACACAGACTGACTCTGCGCTGACGCTTGTCTCTCCCCCTCAAACATGCGCACGCAAAAGCACACGCGCGCTAGACTATTCCCTATGACACACACACATTCGCGCACGCAGACACGCCAGAGTCCGGCTCTCTATGTCTCAATGACAAGAGAGTGCTACTAGGCTACTCACCACTCCATGGACAAGGAACTCAAACAGTTTGCTCTTGGTGGCTTTGCGCGCTCCCCCTGCCGTCTCCTCCGTAGCCATTTGCTCCGTCCCTCGCTTCCCCCTGCTCCTACTACGTATCCCTCTCTTTCTTTTGTCTATGCCTTTCCCTCTGCCTCTCTTCCCCTTCACCCCGGCTTTCAAATCCCCTCCCTTGCTCCACTTTCCACCTCTTTCTTTGTGCTCTCCTTTCCCAGCGCCGTCCCTGACTCGCTCTCTCTCTCGTTCGCCCTCTCTCTCTCAACCCTCTCCCCTCTCTCCTCTCCCCCTGTCTGTTTTTGCCGTGCAGCCCTGCCGAGGCTCTCTTTCTGTCTCGCAGCACACTTTTTAGTTGAGCTGGCTTTCAGGAGCAGGAGCCCGGCGGATAGGGGGAGTCGGGGCCCCGGCAGGGGGGTTTGAGCCGGACCACCCCACCCCCCACAGCTGTTGCATTCCATTGGTAGATAAGGGCATGCGGTGTGCCTGGCTGTTTGAGCAAGGGGACAGGGAGGTTAGCCTGAGTTAGCCATTCCCACCCCCTTGTGACGAACCCAGAGGCCATGGTCAGCCCCCTATCCCAGCACACAACTCATTCTCAAAAAAGGACAAGTGGTTCTTAAAGGGGACAGAATGTATATTACTAATAGGGCAAACGATTAACAATTTTTTTATGAGACAGATTTTCCATATATTGAATATTACAGTAAAGAAATGGGCCATCTATTTACATGTATGTACCGTGCTGTATACATATGTAGTTATACAGCCTATAGAATAGTGATAAAAACACCAGTTCCTGGTGAGACAACTGTGTGTTGTCCCATGTCTAATGGGCCAGCTAATCTCCACTCTGACTTGAATGCCCACTTCACAACAGGAGATGGCCTCCTTCAAAATGCCATTAGCTACCCCCTGGTGCAGTTTGGCTGCCACGTCACCCCCAATACAATCTGAAAAGGTTAGAATTCAAAGAGAAAGTCACATTTCGGTTGGACTTGGTGGTCAATTGACACCTAAATGAATTTAATCTTTAAAACTCTTTCAGTGACTGTCTCAAATTTCCCCCAGACTTTCATATCTGGCCTCAGTCTGGCTTTGTCCAGAAGGGTGATCAGATTAGTTGAAGGGTCCTTCCTCTTCCTCTCTTCGTTAGGGTTTTGATGAAGGAGCCCAATGGACAAGAGGCGGACTACACTACATTTCTCTACATCAAAAATGAGTCCAAAAGAATTAAAATATCCATTGTTCTATTTTACGGTTGATGTTCGCTTTTATCTGAGTGATTATTAGCAAGCAGGACAATGGTACATTTTTATTTCATTTATCCGTCTATTGAGTAATCCCACACAAATACTTTTTATTTATCATAAACCACACGCAGGCCAAATTAGACCCACCCATAGGCTGTAGTCAGCCCACGGCCATATGTTTCAAACTCTTTGTTCAGTAGAGGATTGCCTACACTAATTGTTGAAGTAGAACTGGAGCGTTAATTTCACCTTTCAGCCATGTTTTCAGCCATAAAGTTAAACAAAAACAGCTTTTGAGTGTTTTTTAGATATACTGGACACATGGAGACAGTGTGTATGTGTGTGTGTGTGTGTTGGATGGGGGGTGCGGCAGTCTTCATGCTTAGGTTACTGAAGAGTGACTTGTCCAGGCTACCGGTCATTATACCGATTCACTTAATTCTCCTCCCCTCTCTCCTACCCACAATCCACCCTAGATCAAGGGCTAAAATATTTATGAGTTCATTTGAATGACAATTGGCTACCAAGTGAGCCAGGATCAAAGAGGATCAGCTTATGACACATGCCAGTTGTCAGGATTGGCACCAGAGGATCTGTGGCCAGGCTGAGAAAGGGTAGTGGCAGTGACAGGTCTGTAGAGATGAGAGACTGGTATAATGTCAACCACCCGAAAAAACAAAAAACAGATGCCTCACAGTGAAAGATTCAAACTCATTTAAAAAAACAATTCATATTGCTCAAAAACAGCTGACAAAATGAACATATGTGTCTGTCTACTATTAAATGTATTTGATACAATGTTTGTCTAATGAAATGGGTGAGGGGATGTACTGGACAGTACTCGGTGAGGGGATGTACTGGACAGTACTCGGTGAGGGGATGTACTGGACAGTAATTGGTGAGGGGATGTATTGGACAGTACTCGGTGAGGGGATGTACTGGACAGTACTTGGTGAGGGGATGTATTGGACAGTACTTGGTGAGGGGATGTACTGGACAGTTTCTAGGTGAGGGGATGTATTGGACAGTACTTGGTGAGGGGATATACTGGACAGTACTCGGTGAGGGGATATACTGGACAGTACTTGGTGAGGGGATGTATTGGACAGTACTTGGTGTGGGGATTTATTGGACAGTATGAAGGTCAATCAAGTTTCCATTTTCCTACATGTCCTTGTCTGAATTTAGACGTGAGTGGTCTGGCAAGCAGGGGAGCAGGTGATGATCAAGTGACAACAATGCTGTTCGGCTTCCATGGTCAAAGCAAGCTGGTATCTAGGTCGGTAAATGTGTAGGACACCAAACCCTTCCTCGAGTGGCTCGAAACCAATGAGAGGAGTAGCGGTACCAGCACCACCGATCATGCAGAATCTTAATTCAAGACAGATTTGTACAGATGAAAAATAATCCCACAGCAACAGAAATGTTGAATTACAATTTTGAGTGCAATTCATGTATTTTTCCAATTGATGTGTAGGTTGAAGAAAAGGTCAAATCAACAAAAAGTAACCCCATTATACCTTCAATCCAGTGCAGGAAAGTACCCCTGCTACGGGGTGAGTCAGAATCTAACTAGCTGGAGGAAATAGAGAACTGTCACGGAGATCATATCAATTTTAACTGAATTTAAAGAGATGTTAGACACACGGAGGCTTTGCTAGGATCACAATACATTCAGGGCTTAGCCCCCCCCCGCCCCCTCCGGGACAAAAAGTACAGGGTTTTGAATGTACATGCTGGAGGAAAATGTGATGTATATGCTAGCGGCCTACACGTCTACACTGACATAACACACAATCAGAATTAGAGATGAATAGATCAGTGGCCGTTTTTTTTATATTATTATTATTTTTGGTTATATTTGGGGCTATAGCCACAACAGACACAACCTAATTGCAAACGCATTGAATTATCTTAAACTTAATGGCCCCAAAAAAATAGGTCAATTTTTTTGTTTATATACTTTCATGTCGTTTAGTCATTAGATAAGTGTTATTTATTGAGCAGAATGCTCAGTCCTCATCCACGTTTTATTGAGCGCTTGGGATTTTTCCCTTCTTGATGGCGACACCTACTGTTCATATGAGTGAAGTTGTTTCTGCCTTTGTCATCTGCAGTGCTTATCTGTGCTGCAAAGACCCCTAGATCTTGTGGTCTAATGGTTGACTCCATCCTTCTGCCCAATAAAATACATGTGGAATTATCCTCTGCAAGACACATTTGTTTTGTAGAGTCAAATATGTTATTTTAACATTACTTGTATACATGCATACTATTCTTAATAAGATACAGAATGATTGAACAAAATAATAGAAAATAAAACATAAATCTTTGGTGTCATCAAACAAAACTAACAAAAACGCCGCCTGAGAAAGAAATGTCCTTGTTTCTCCGGCAACGGCACGTGGGCGTCAAAAGATAACAAAGGGATCCGACAGCTAAGGAAGGGGCACCGACAGCTTGTACGCAGGAGTACCCCCTGCAGGACCCCCATAATCCACCTCACCACCAATAGGCCAACCCGTTTCACCAAATTGTCATGTCCCATTGTGTAGCGAAGGGGGGGAGAGAGGGGGGCTAAAAGGGGGCAAGCGTTCACAGGGAGCAGAAGTACTAACAATGGCCAGAAGAGGTTGCCCATAGTGGTACAATAATGGGAGAAAGATACACCTAGGAGAGGAATATGTAGCCTGACTGAATGAAAAACAGCCGTTCCTCAATGACTGTGATGCAGTGAGCTGTAGGAATATCTGTACGTATACTAGATCAAGTCATGAATAATTTATTTCCACAATCTTTCTCACCCTTTAAAGGAGGATTCTGGGATTGCCACACCCATTGTTTGACATTTAAATTATTTAAAATAGAATCCTATTTTGTACTTGTAGCAGCTGCAAATAAACGTAAGGTTTTCCCATTAACCAGAATAATTGTGAAACCAATAGAGGGAGACACTGAGCACACAAAATAGCAATTTAAGCTGCAGTCTCATCAATGCATAAGCATTTATACCACATTTCAACTCAAAGTCACTGTGAAAATGGATCACAGATATCTTTTTATAATCGCAGTCCAAACATAGAACATGTCTAAAAGACTATTGCCAAACTATGCGGTTAATGATCCAAAATGTACAACTGAATATAGAAATACATTAGTCATTGATTTCAATGTTTAGCCATACACGACATGTGATTGCATAGACAGTCTAGTCACAGGCCCTCTGGTAGGCCTTCAATTCACCTGCTTTTCAAAATTTTCTAAGCATTCAGCACAGAGGCAGAAATGAAAAGACGGAGAGTAAAATAAGTATGAGAGAAACAAAGGAAGAGACAGAAATAGGAGGACTATGAAATAGGTATTCCAGAAAGCCCTGATGCGGTTTCAGTTTACATTATTGTGTCTGATTCATATCAAGCGCATGCTACACGCAAACATTAACTCTCCTTGTTATTGTCGAAGTTGGTGCAGTAAAAGGGAAAAGTGCTGACGGAGCTAGAAGGGGAAACGGCGAACCGAGGAAAAGTGTATGGGATAAAGTCTGGATTCCCTCCATTCGATGCTGGGGCCCCTTTGCTTTCTTTTTTTCCGTGTGAGAGCGGCAAACAAAACCCTGCTCAAAGCCCCGCTCAAACCAGTGGAGGGCCTGAGCTCCTGAACAGCAGCATCTCTCTGTCGGTCCCAAAGTACACCCTATGTCCTACAGAGTGCACTGTTTTCAATCAGAACCCATGCGGCTTGGCGGGAACTAGGTTGCCACTTAGGACGTCGTCGGATTGCTGCGTATCAAAGGGAGGGCCTGTATAAAAGCTCAAGGAGCTGTACCTCAGGATTAAGGAAGGAATTAAACTCTGAGAAAGTCTTCTCTGTGCCAAACATCTGTCAGCCAACCTGTTCAGGGCTGCACAGAACATTATAGCAGGAGGATATTAATTAGAACCACATGACATGCATAGAATGGTCACAACAGTATTCAACTCCATTAGGAAAGATGGGTTACATACCATGAATTCGGGACAGTATCACCCTCCACTGAGTAAACATAGTGCTAAGACTATAAACAGGTGGGTGACTGGATGCATTGATACCTAGCATAAAAGTCCACCTAATTAAAATTCCCATGGTGGCGTCAACAGCCAAACTGGGCTACTACAGTTTTGGGACAAGTTTCAAATGAGACCTTGTGTGGCAGCAGGAGTTGTTTAGGACAAAGCATCTTTATCCAGGGTGCATTTACGGTCGAGCTCTTTGGCATTAGATCCTGCATTGCCGTTCCCCTCACTCTGAAAGGAAGCATTGTGAGAGTGGACGGAGACTGTCTGTAGGCTCACAATAAGCTGGCCTTGCCTGCAGTCTTAACACACCATACAAACGTTTCAGGACACAACCTGCGGGCATTTCCTGTTCGCCAACGCCAAAGCAACCGCTTGGTTTGCCTTTCCTTTACTGGTATCAATGAACTCAACCTGCTAGAGGCAATGCGAAACTGGGAAAATGTGGAAATACTGTTGACGCTTCACTCTAACCGTTAAAGGAGCCGGCTGGTTTAGTGGCAAAGTAGTCCAATAGGATACCACCAATATTATGCTATTAGGCCAAAATGACTTGCAATAGTGGAGAGTTACTCTCAGGACACCGTTAGACATGGTTAATTACTGTAGCCACTGACTAGAGTTCTGCAGTACAGTAACCAAGCCCTCCATCCTTCATTTCCAGGACTTCGGAGTCACCCTATTTTGTTAGTTCATTTCGTAGAAAAAACCCCATAGCAATCAATTATGTAACAAAAACCAGCAGGTGTCTCATCAAATAAAAATATCACTTTGCTGAGATGCAACTCTCCCCTCTCTCGCTACAGAAAGACTCCCTCCCCCCGTTGGCTGTGTCCCGCTATCCAGACCATTTGCCTTGATGTTACAGCACCACTCTGCCCAGACGGGATAGAAAAGAGAGCAGACAGAACGAGGCCAAAGCTGTGTGCTGAATATAAC
Source organism: Esox niger (assembly GCA_016801105.1). Lineage (NCBI taxonomy): Eukaryota > Metazoa > Chordata > Actinopteri > Esociformes > Esocidae > Esox > Esox niger. The sequence goes on from JACXGJ010006742.1 coordinate 16,442, forward strand.
TATTTCCAAAGGGCTTTGGTCAAAAGTAGGGTGCTATGTATGGAATAGGATGAGAAGTTCTCAAACCGCTCCCATGTGACCTACACATAAAAAAAAGTTGTCATTAACGAAGTGTTGTTGTCCACAGAACTGCCCCTCATGGGAGGATTTTGGGAAATTCCCAGAACATTAGGTCAGCTATCACCTGAGATGCTGGAACCACCAACCATTACCTCAAAGTAGCGTGGATCAGTGTCTTCTCCAGTCAAATGTTTGGTCGAACCAGAGGTGTAGATAGTAAAAAGTATTCAACTGGGTTCGGTTGTGTTCACCACTTTAGGGAAGTATCTAATTAAGATCTATGTAACCAGGTAAAATGAGTTCAAAACTAATCAGTGCTCAATTAAATAAAAAGGAAGAGTGTAAATGTTCAATTAAGGTCACTGGTGAGTTATGAACTGTTAACATAGTCATTTAGCCCTTCCTTAGGAATTTCCCAAAACTGGTGAACACAGCGAAGTACTTTTACTTGGTACTTTTTACACCTCTGGGTCAAACAACAAGAAAACCTCTTAATCATGTCTGCATGCTTCATATAGTGAGTTGCAGCCTCATAATTAGCTATTTGTGTTAACGAGCAGGTGTGGCTAATAAAGTGGCTGGTATGTGTAGATCCAATACAGCGAACAGCTGGGGGTCACCAGGGAGAGGTTTAAAAAAAGGTGGAAAAAGGTGCCATTCAGAATGCAGACCAGGCTCAGCAGCATTACTTTTGTTTGACTGTCCAAGCTCAGCCAGAGACAGGAGTGTAGGAGAATCTGAAAAACAACAATGATGGAATGTATACAGAAGCATTTGATTGGTTGGTTATGGTATCTGGGTTCATTCACAATGACAAAAACGAATGGAATGAAGGATACGTTGAGAAGTGGGTGAAGTGAACTTGAAACATTAGATGAGATTGGCTGTTGTTCCATGATTCAGATCTGATTCTGCATGAGCTTGAGATGCTCGTTACATGTTGTGGAACCAGCTGTTGCTTAACACACACAGACTCCACCACGATGGAGCGGAAAAAAAATTCAAAGGGTGCGCACAGGCACTGCTTTCCGTTTGTACAGGTTGCCCATAGAAAAGTGGCGAGACGTTTCGGTGCCAAACGAAATTCCCAAATCAACCGTACCGCCGTTGTCAAGCCACAGAGCTGCTGCTGACCCAATCTGGATGGTTTTAATTTACAACTCGGCTGCGCACTGCACACTTTATGGATGTCTCGCTCTAGGGGACATGGCAGCGGGGCAGTATTGAGCGTTTGCATTTAATTGGGTCAGCCTTGGTGAACCCAGACTGGCTGTCTCAGACACGCAGTCACCCGAGCCTGCCCTGAATCACACAGTGGCTCCACGGGCCTTCGGTCACTACAAAGCTGGCCTGCAAGCATTTAGAGAAGCAAGCACTGTAAAATGGCAAGTTGCAAATGACAAAATAAATGCTTACTGCGGGACAGTAGTGATTAAAAACACATATCTGTAATCTTCTGGTGAAGCTGGGTCCCTGCCATCTGTAATTAGGTTAGAGAAATATAGCACTTTTAACCTAAAAGTGCATTCAGTTGAAGTCGAAAAGTCCAAATTGGTTGGTGGTGTACAACAAACCTACGGAAACTAGACTACAACTAAGTACATACATTTAACTTCCAGCTCTGTAATTTTTTACCATAGTCCTGCACCACAGTCAAAACCTCTCAAGCCACTGTCCAGCCTCCAGAGTTCTATATACAACTGTATGTGCTTGTGCTGTTCAGTAGGTAGCCAACTCTATTGTTTCTTAATATGCCAAGGCATATCAGAGCGATGGCGGTGTTTGCATGACTAGCACGCTATGCTAATACACCATTCCTTTACTTTTGAAGTTCAAACTATGATTTAGTTTCTTATCAAGCCCGACATTTTTATCAAGCCGAAGTCTATGAGGCCAATAATCTAGCTCGTTTCCTGGGTAACAAAGGCTTGGCCCCCATTTCATCCAGCCAAGGCATTCCTTGCCGGCCAAAAAAGGAAGTGCTTTATTGTCCAATTCTCCCTGAAAGAAATCTCAAACACAAAAGCTATTGACCATTCAATCGGGTTACCTAATACTTGAGTTTAAATTCGCCAGCGTTTTAACTGATGGCATATGGCTTAAATACAAATACTTTCCAAGGATTGTAGATGCATCCTTGCCTTGAACAGAAATAAAATAAGGACAATATTGTAGGAATACTTCTAGACCTGTCGAGTGACAATGTTCAGCACGTTTTTGGCTGTGAAGCCAAATCATAAGTCACTCCTGACCTAAAAGAAAACAATGGGCCCTCAACCAAAATGTCATCCTATATCTCTCCCCTGTTGAGATGGTAATCTATCTACCGGAATATTCTAGAGTCAACTGAACAAAAGAGAGGGTGTAAAAGACAGAGGGATGAGAGAGAGGGTGGGAGGTAGAGAGGGAGGGAGTGATAGAGGGAGAAAATAAGGTAATGAGGGAGGTAGGTAGGTGTTCTATAACTGTCCAGTCATCCTTCAAGTGTATGTTAAATGTACAACACAGTAAAAAGAGTTAGGCCACTTGAGGTGTGACCACCCCATAATAGGACGTTTTCTCTCTGAAGACTTGAATGCAGCAGGATGGATCACCTGACCCTCTCTCAGATCTAGGGTCTGTTTAGTAGCACTGTCTGAAATGCTTTAAAATGCCAAAGCCACTAAAGCTCCTGAGGTTTTGAAACACATCATCCTGACAAGATCCAACGGTAACTTGTGGTGCAACACAATCAAATAAGGTTAAAACCACTATATTGAGTTCTATTATTTACATTTAGGACACATAGCAGTCTTATAAAGAAAGATTTTCAGTATTGAATCCATACATTTTCTCTAGACTTACTTTCCCACTTCTCTTTTGGCGTTTTCTCTCATTAAAGCATCTAAATACTACTATGGTGTGTAAACATCTTCAGATATACTGTAGTTTTGACCAAAGAGCTTTAACTTGGTCTCATCTTACCACCAGATTTTTGCACTTGTTCACTCTCATGCTTTTAGATGGATTTTTTGGCCTTTTTATTGCCACACATCCAATATTGGCCAGTTTGAAGCAGACCTTTTGATACGCTTGAATGCTGCATGATTATTCCCCTACCATTTAATGAACTCGGTATCTCCTACAAAGTGATTGTTGGAACTAGGCATATGTATGGTTTTATGTCGACCTTCTGCAGAATGTTCTTTGAGCTTAATTTTACTTCAGAATCACTGCCTGACCAACGATCCTTAAATCGTGTTTCTATCCTGAAAACTTGACTGCAACTTGGTTCGCAGCTGGAGGCTATTGCTAAGGTAACTGGGTCCTCGTTAGATAATTTTTTTCATTTGTGAAAACTGGGAACGTCCACATCCAACAGGTTAATTACTTATGCAAGCAACATATATATATATATATATATATTTTCTCCTTCAAATATGTTTCAATATAAAACCAATGACACTCAATTTCATCAAACATGAAAGCATTGGCACATAATCGCTTTAGGACCACACACAACGACTGAGCTTGTCATACCCCTACCTACCACAAGGAGTCACTGGAGTGCAACGACTCAACGCACACCTGAACGACATCCACCTCCACGTCCAGGTTTCAAACTACTGGCCACAATGACATCAATGTACTGCAAGCCATTGACATAAACCTCTATGACACTGAAGGTAGCCCTTGCCTAAACATTTTGGAGGTTTAAAAAAGATCAGACCAAAGGTCAGTACTAATTGCAGGTGCTGCCTATCAGAACTAGGACTCGCCTGCCTGAAAAACGTCTTGCCACGTCTTTACTGTCCAGATGAGACACAATAACCCTTAAACCAAGCTCACACCATCTATCGGTGAAGTTAGTATTAATTTTCTGCCTTCAGGTAAGCCTTTTTATTCATCCCAGTTCTAGGCTCCACAAGCAATTGCAACCCATTTTCTAACAAGAGCTCCACAGTATGTTCACACATTGCAAGTGTAAAAAGCTGACACGAGGGACAGCTCAGAAGCCACACATTCCAACAGAGTTATAGCATGGAAATCAACTGTTTTTCCATTACTGGATGGAATCTAGTGGAATGTAGAAAATATACTGTATGCATGTTGCGTATCATATTTATACATTCACATTATACAAATTATATATATATATAAGCAAATGGATTGGATGGAAATTGTCAGCATGACTGCAGAAGTTGTTTGGAATACCAACCTGTGTGGACAGCCAATTAATAAACTGCAAACTGAACAGCACACTAACTGACATGCTCTGTAGCAAAGTAGGACAAATTATCATCAAGAAAAAGGCTCCCAGTACTCTCAGCAACACACTTTGACAGTGATTTTGCTAGACGACTAGGTAGTGTTATAAATCGCATTCATGGTAAAACTCTTTAACCATTTTGAGTATTAACATAACTTGATTATAGAAGCATTCGTGTTTCAGTTTGAAAAAAATGCCAACACAATATACAGTAGATACATGGTGAGATTAAGTTTGTGCTCCTTTTTCCTGAGATCTTGCTAGGCATTCATGCAGAAGGCTACTGAGGCCAGAATGCTATAGCGCATTCCACACGTCCCTGTGTCTGCAAACACTGAGCCACCAGCAAAGGAAAAGCCTAGACAGAGGCCTACCAAACTACGACACCCTCCTATCCCTAACAGTAAACCAACACACTCCAAACAGAAAAATGTATGACACATATGTTGAATACATGTTCTAGCATACTCTTCAAATATTTTGTGTTAAAAAAAAAGAAAATATTACTTACTGGCTAAATACGACAGTGAAAAAATACTGCACATTCACCACTTAAACAGTCGCCTACTGGATAGTAAGATCACTATAATGGTCAGAGTAGTCGCTTAGACGTCCCGCTTTAAGTTCCCCAAAAACTAATTTAGGCGATTTAGGGTCCTTGAAAAGTGAATGAAACTCCCACGTATTGTGTGCACATTTGCAGTTTATGCAAATAATGACACATTTTACACTCCACAAAATAAAACCGTCACATGTTTGTACTTTTCGTCACTCAATTTCTGGCATTTACAAAAGGAATTATCGTATTTTTTATATTTCAGACCAATTAAACAAGGGATGTAAGCCAGGATTAATATTAGGTTTGTTTACAAATATAATTAATATTAATATCCAGTAATTTTTTGCAATTACACAAACTTGAAATATGACAGTAAGTAGCCCAACATAACATTAATTAGAAAGTACGTAATTATATAGTTACACTGTTAATAATCTTGAAGACACTTGATGTAAACTGAGTATTCATCCAACCTAACAATCAGTTTCAGTTTTGTCTAGCCAGTTCAAAGCCATAGGACATAGGCAGGAGAGATTAGTGAGAGTCATTTCACACGTTGGTTCTTCATGCGTCAAAATGAGAAGGGGAGTGTTGTCAGTAGGACTACTCTCGGATCAGATACTGTGCACTCTGCATCCCACTCATTGCTCTTTCAAGTGTTTGTTTCTCACACCAGTCTAGGTTAACAAGCCGGCTTTATCTGCAGCGAAAGAAAACGGTGAGGGGTGGAAGTTCATAGAACGGGTGAGGTGCAGCTACTGTACAGGCTACACTTCTGTAGCCTAATGGTGTGCTGCAGACAATCGTTTTACACACATTCTCAGCCGAGCACCCACATGCGATAGGATTGCCAGTGAATACGTTAAAATAAAATAAATACATAGAATTTTCAATGAATAAAGACGGAAATTTAAGGATTGCTTCAACAAATTACCCTAGGATCTTTAGATACACGATAAAGTAGACCCAGCCGAAAAACTCCCATGCGCACTAATCCGGCTGGCAATGCGCCTTATGCCGTGGGCTGGGCAGCGCAATATGGAGTTCTATAATGGTGGAACATAAATTATTCTCACTATGCAGGGGTGAGCACTAAGCACAGTGTAGACTATAGAAGAAAACGGATGCCAAGACAATAAAAACCTTGTGCTGCGTGCACAACTCTTACCTTTCTCTCCATTGCGAAGATCCAGTCCAACCAGTCTAAGCAAACTGTAAATGTTTCTAAAGGTCTGTCCGGTGTTCACTCAACTTCCTTACGCCTTCCGATCGCAAATCTCTATCACTCCCCCATTAGAGGTAAACTGGTAGGTACATCGGCGACTGTAGACACAGGGGACGCAGAGTCTAGGGATGGAGCCGGGTCTGGTGAAGCTTAGTTCAGTTCAAGAAGCGCAGGCGCGAGCTCTGCTGGAGACGGGATAAAATGAAAAATTGCGACTAGCAGGGAGTGTCATCAAATTACCCCTTTTACCGTTGACACAGTCACACAGCAACCCCGAAATCGTTCAAATGGGATGTAAAACATTAAGGCAAAACATGATCCACGAATAAAGCACAAATGTTAAGAATGTCTGCAGCGGTTTTTCTAAGGATGCAGGGCAAATTCTTAGGGGCGTTTGATCCTTTCCCTTTTCATCACCTGAGCATAATTTAATAGTTTGAAATGACACACAAACCCGGTTGATAATGATCAAAAGTAACAAAATATAATATACATTGTTGTCGAAGGTTATAGCACACAATGAAAATGTAATTTTATTAGTCACATAATATCTGTACCACAATGTCACTGCAGGTTTTCTCTGAATTATTTAAGCTGTCACATAAAACCAGTAAACATTGCTTTATTGAATTAATGAGCCTGGCATTGTCCCCTTTGTAGAACACATCATAGCAGAGCTTTGTGAACTAATGAAAACATAACTATACAAATGCCATGACTACTTTAAAGATCTGGGGCTAGTACATATTTGCCAGAAAGAAGTACAGTGATGCCATTGAACAATAATGCCCAAGGCATAATTAAAAAAAATAGTCTTTATTCAGCTATAAAGTGAAAATAGTACTGATGTCTTCAGCTTCTAGATAAAATCATAAGAGGACATCAAGAAAATTAACACCATCGTTGATCAGGAGACTGATTTTATTTTGTCTGACTGTTACATCAGGTTTGCAAGTTTTGGGCCTTAATCAATCCTGGACATCAAAGTAGTCGATCAGCGGCTCTTCTTTGGCCACCTTGGACCAGCTGCTAATGCTGTCAGCCCTAATATTGAAAAAAAGAAGCACAGGTAACTAGGTGCAGCTATTCATGGTGTGGCATGAAAATGGTCAAAGCGGTAAACTGTGTTCATGTGGTAAGAGGTAAATGAGGAAAATGAGGTCAATTAAGGATTTATTAGCGGGGGAGGGCAGACTTTTGCCAATAACTAATTAAATAATAAGAATGCACTTTACTACAGAACTGTGTGGATGTTTTCTGTCTGGGTCTTTGAAAATGTTTGCATTTACTCTAATGACAAGACAGCTGAATGAGAAATGCAAATGCACACTTACTTGCTGCTATGTTGTTTAATATGGGCAATGGGGGGAGGAGCTCTCGAGATCCCCGTGTCTCTCTCGATCAGGGAGGTCAGGGTTGAGTTAGGACAGGCAGATTTCCCTCTGCAAACCGCAGGATGCATAAAGTTACAGCTCCTCAAAAAACCTCAAAAACACCCAGAGCCATGGCACTTTGAGTCCGAGGTGTTCGGAATGCACGTCCAGTTAAACAGTCACATCAGTCTTTTTAAAACCGAACGGTATCCATTTTGCATCAGTTGTGTTGCTTAAGTGTTTATCAGTGGAGGCGTTACCTGACGGCGGTGATGACCACGTTGCGCTTGGGCTCGCTGTCGTAGCTCACGCTCTCCACATTGTAGACCTCGGCCAGCTCATGGACTATCTTCCTGTGTTCTCTGTTCATGGGAGGGAAGCAGTGGCTCCTCTTGAGCTGTTTTCCCTGCAAAGGGGTCCAAGACACACTGGTGACTCAGCGGACTGACTGTTCACTACGGAAGCCAGCTCAGACTTACCATTTAAGGTTAAACAAAAAATACACTTAAGAAAGATAGAGTGCAGATGTATTTGGACGGTGACAACTTTGGGTTTTTTGGTTTTTCTGTACTCAAGCACATTGGATTTCAAATGAAATAACGACGAAGACCTTCAAGTACTTTAATCAGAGGGTATTTAAAGCCATCAACCATGAACGGTAAATTCGACAAAATAAAGTCCCCCCTTATAGGGGACAGATTGGATAAATGAACGCAACCTAAAATAAGGTAGTCATATTGCACCTCTTTGTATTCATTGACTGCCAGAAACATTCCACCTTCAGGCCCTGAATAACAACTGGGTGGATGTAGCTGTATGTTCCAGGTGCTTGCCCTGTGGCAAGATGAAGCGTTGTCCAATGACTTCTGGTTTTGGTTGCTTCTGAGCAGACAAGATATTCATTTACACTTCAACAAGATGTTTATGTTTACTTCAGAACTCATCCCTCTGCTGCCATCGTTACATAGCCAATGAAGACAAGTGAGCCAGCACCAGCGGCAGCCATGCCCATAAGTCCTCCCCCTTATTTTACTGATAAGTCAGTATGCCATTGTCTTTTCTTCCCCTTCACACTTTGTTTTTCTCATCCCTGTTACATTTTAATGTTTCATCGGTCTACAAAAACCTTTTCCTAAACACATAAGACTTTGACATTTATCAAATGATCCTGTCTTTGAGGATAACTTGTGTTTTGCACCTTACAATACAGCCTTTGTAGCTCAGCCTCAATAGTTCAGAAAGTGATGTCTACTGTGAATGGTAGTGGCTGGCTGACAGTAAAACCCATCTCCTGGAGTGTTCCTGGTTTGTCAGACAGTCATTTCTGTTTTTCCCTCTTCATTATAGTCAACAATTCGGTCATCCACTGTAGAGGTCTTCGTCCTGCGAGGTAATTTGCCATTCCTTCATTCATTCATTCATTCATACCAGCGCTTTCTTCTTAATGTACCAAGCAATTGATTTTGGCCTGGCTAACATTTTGTCTGTCTCGGATCCATCTTGATTGATCTGTCTTATAATGGCCAGCTTGACTTGCACCGACACTCCTGTGGTCATCGTGTTGACAGAAACCAGCAACTGACTGAACGCAAGGCCTGGAATCTATATCAGACCCTGACAGCTCTCCAGTGCATGCACTAAAAAGCTGCACACAAAAACACCTATGCAATAGGAGACAGCCATCAAACCAACGGTCTAAATACTTTTAGTAACCTTAATGGTGGGGCCCATGTACAAAACGTGCTGCAAACAGCATACATAGAAAACTGCAATTACAAATCGAGGCATTTGTGCCAAAAACATTGCTTATCGACTATTTGAGCATTTCTCTATGTTTTCAAAACCAAAGAGGTACCGGTTGTCAAATATTGTGCAAATCATTATTATTACAAATACTGATGTTTAAGTGTGATTCAAGCTTTGCCAACATGAATTTTGGCGTGCGGAAATCTAAAAGTTCACAGGTTAGCTGGTAGCCGTTAAGGAAAACCCAGTTACGTGTAGGAAAAGGCTGGGCATGCATTAAGTAATCAAGTCTGGCCCAATGACATTGAACTGCTCTTGGGTAATGCTCTTAAATAAAACACATGGTGCTTAGACTAAGTGGTTGGTGACCTTTAACATGCCAAAGAGCCTTGTGTTTATTCTTATCCCGGTGCTTTTCATGAATAAATGACCCAGTGGGCTTCAAAATGACCCGTATCATCTATTCAGTGCAGGACTTGGAATTGGGTTCATGTTGTTGGTCCCTTTACCTTGCATGCCAGTTCAACCAAATTCTTGATCTCCTCTTCTACCTCACTGACAAACTTCAAATCTTTTCTGAAATGTGAAAGAGAAAGAAATAAGGTGACATTGTAAAATATATCACATGAAGAAATGAAAGCCCAAACAAGACAAGGAACCGACGAGGGCTTCCTCGTCTCATCGTGTTCTAGTCATTTCTTGTGGCAACTCGGGCACTCTGCAAGCAGACTGATGATGCTAGTCAAAGGAGCATTCTCCTCCAATGTGTTGGTTCTGCTGACTTCCTGGTTAAGCAGGCTGGGTGATAAGAAGCAGCATGGCATTGTGGTGCATGTATTGGTGGATGCATGTTCCAATATTGGACTCTCCTAAGCAACTTGGGAGTTGCTGGATAAGATAAGATTGCAGCTACAAATTGGACAGCAAAAACTGTGAGAACCAAGTCATAGTAAGAAAAACAATAACTTATTGTTAATTTGTTCCCAACTTGTAGATGTTAGCAGAATTATAGCAAAAGTGCGTTCAAACAACTGTCTCTTCAAACAACTGTCTCCCCGACTCATCCAGTTTTCTGTAAAAACTATATTTGGGAACATTCACATTTTTTTTTGACTGAAGTTAGTACAGGCTTTTGGGACCAAAATCATATCTGGTTATTCAATGCTGTGAACCACTATCATACCACTATTACTGCAGATGTAAAATGGACTTATGTTTTATATTATAATCCAAAATAGGTCAATATTGAGTTGTCCAGCACCTGGCGTCTGCTCTCAGGCTCTCACTGTATGTGGCAGAGGCGGAGCGGATGTTGAACGGGTCCACCGATGGGTCAATCTGCAGGGCCTCAGCCAATCGCCTGTCGGGACGCAAACACAGGGCAGAGAATGTGAGTGGACAATGGTCCACGCTAATAAAAGAGACTTTTAGAGGGAAACAGAACAAGAGTACGCGTCAACGTCAACCGAACACGCAAGACAAAAGAACAAATCGCATCTAAATCCGAGCTCTGCTTCTTAAATGTCATCCCAGCTAAAAATAACAAGAGTGTGTGTGTTTGTGAGGTACCACTGTAACAACTGACCTGTTCCTTTCTAGGGTAGCACAGCCCTCATCGCACTCCAACCTGAGCCAGAACAAAAAGGTTTAAAACGACCTGTCTGTGGCGTGCATTTTGTGAAAGGTGGTGATTTATTGTAAGTTTTATAGGCTACAGGCTCTGAGGGAAAGGGGGGGTGTCCTGTCTTACCTGGTCTGTTTCAGCTCCTTCTTAGTGATGAGACCAATGTCCACAGAGTCGCCCAGCTGCATGTCAGACAGCTTACTGGCCATGGCAATGGCTGCATACCTACAGCATGAGGACACAGATGTAGTTACCTGAAGATGGAAGTAGTTCAGCTAACCAGTTAATTACAGTTAGTAGCATGACTGGGATTCTGTAGACTCCCAGACATTTGCATTACTGCAATTGTGTAAATGCTAACTGGCTAGAAAGTAACTTAAGGCCAACATTACGCAGAGACATAAAAGCTAATCACCAGGAAAGTGGATAAAGAGCCTGATCGCCAGAAACAAACCCTTTAAATGCAGTTGACCAGTGAAAAAGAAAACCCATTTATATATTTATCAGTAGGGCAGACATGACAGTTCCAAACCACTGCAGAGATGTTAACGACTCATTTGTATCCAAAGCCATTATCCCGTCATTTACAAAACGGGTGGCGCCACTAATCATCATATGGCCTATCTCCATCTTTAAAGCAATAATTTCAGTATAATTAATTGGCTCTTGGTGGCATCAGCAAATCCAACCCACAACCAACGTTCCAACACTGGATCATCATTTCATTTGCAAATGCATTTCTTGACGTTCTTAAGAAATGACATTGTGGCCTCAGAAGTGAAAGCACACGGACAGAGGAAAACCAACTCAGGGCCTGACCTCTGATGGGCGCTGGCTGCCTCCGTGCACACCACTGTTTCCCTTCTCCGGCCGCAGTCGCACTGCAGCGCCACCTGTGGGTCAAACGTGGGAGCTTAGCGCAAAACCCCGGCAACCGAGAGACTTCCTGAGAACGTCGCAGCCTGTTTTTAATGGCCACGCGTCTGATCCATGTATCAGAAGCCTTTTATTTCAGAGGGCAATGGTTACGGTTAGTTCAGTCCGTTTGGGCAGCTGAACACGTTGTCGGTTACCTTGGCGTTGCAGGCGTTGCGCGGGCAGCCGGTTCCCTTGTGGCAGGGGGCGTTGCAGGGGTGACCACAATCCGGGCGGGGCAGCACGCAGGGCTGGCGGCAAGCCCCCTCGGCCAGGCACTCACCGCGGTGGCAGATGCGCCGGCAGCGGTGGAGCTCGCAAACCAGCACCTTGTTGCAGGTCAGGCCGCAGGAGATGTCCTGCAGGTGGCACGGGATGTTGCTCCTTTGCTGCCGAGCGGGACAACACAAGTCTGGCTTTAGCAGAGGCTCCGGGACATAAAGCGCTGGGTTGTGGCGTATGAAGGACGTTACGGGCCAAGTTACCTCGTGATTTCCCATGCACCATTTCTGTGTGAGGTAGGTGCAGGGGGGGCACCGCTCATCGCTGTGGCAGTTGTGGAACACTGAGGAGAAACATCACAGTATGAACCCACACTCGCACACCGTCCAGGAGATACATTCTCAGGCATTTTTAGGCATATTTTCATCTGAGAGAGCTGCTGGCTGCATTTGAACCCCGCGCTGCGGCTCTATGAGTGCACAAGTCACCTGGGTGGTCGCATTCGTGTCTCCTGGTACACAGGTTCTTGCACTCTGGCGGTTTGGTGCCGCAGGCAATAGGGGGGAACAGGATACTCTCCCCGCAGTAACACGCCAGCTCATCGAAACCTACGCACAGGGAACAGGCAGGGGAACTTAACGGATGTGAAAACCACAATCCCAGTTCTCATCATCCCAGGAAAATAAAATAAACCAAGTCAACGTAAGACTTGGAAAACATTTTAGCCAAGAGGAAGCTGGTGCCGCAATATACTTTCCTACATCGAAACAGGAAGCGCTCTAGACATTGAGGTAAGGTATGGTGAGGAATGATGCATTCTGAACCACAAAAGCTGCGCGTTTAGACTAGCAGCCCAACTCTGATCTTTTGCCCCCTGTTAACTGGTCTTTTCAAAGGAACAATGACTTCAAAGGAACTGTTCGCATCAAAGGACCCATTAGTGGGGAGAAATGAAATCTGAATTGGGCTGACTGTGTAAATGCAGCTAAATACGTCCGGGCAAATGGACTCTGGCATCTGCTGGCACGCCAACGTGCGTGTTGGCAGGGCTGCTGGGAACAGCACTAGGAAGTCTGACTGCCACTCACTGGTTTGCCAGCAGGGTTGGCAGTTCCCACGGTGACAGAGCTCTTGGCAGCGGTGGAGGCCACAGTTGAGCTTGTAGCCACAGATCAGAGAACACTTGTGTTCTGAGCCCTAAGGGGAGGGGGACATATGTCAGTGTGACACCGGTTAGATGGTAGGTAAGTGGAGAAGGGGGGGGGGGGACATATGACAGTGTGACAATTAGATGGTAGGTAAGTGGAGAAGGAGGGGACATATGACAGTGTGACAATTAGATAGTAGGTAAGTGGAGAAGGAGGGACATTTGTCAGTGTGGCACCAGTCAGATGGTAGGTAGGTGGAGAAAGGGGGACATATGTCAGTGTGACACCAGTTAGATGGTAGGTAGGTGGAGAAAGGGGGACATATGTCAGTGTGACACCAGTTAGATGGTAGGTGGAGAAGGGGAAACCAGTTACAGAGTATGTAGAGGAAGGGGGGGACGTACATCAGTGTAACAACAACCTGGTAGTAGGTAGTAAAAGATGGTTGCTCTCCGCAGAGTCGTTCATTTGGTTCAGAATACCTACAACAGCTAAAATTCATCAGACTACTTTAGGACTCGGCACTTTCCTTTGTGGGCGCCACTAAGCAGGTGATGCCCACCGGCCTTGCTGTCACTCACCACGCAGCACAGCTCGCCACATTTGTGTCGACCACAGGAGCGCTTTTTGAGGCAGCGCTTCTCACAGGTGAAAACCAACTCATCTAGAATTGGGATGAAAACGATGAGGGCATTAAAACCACAGACGAGGATAAACAAGTATGGGACAGGTCTACTTTGCCAAAGCCCAGTAGCCACACACCCCTCCTCATCCTTTCAGCCTCTGAGCTACAGAGAATAAGCCCACCTTCATTCTGGATGGTCGCGCATGGAACTTCCTGAAAACAAAGAGAGCAAGTCAGTAAGCGTTCCAGGCGACTCGTTCCAGCAAAAAACTGCCCGAGCCTGATGCAAACCCTTTGGACAATTCATCAGCGCCTTTTTGGCGAGGTGGGTTGGGGGCAAACCTTGGTCTTAGAGCCACATCTGCATCTGACGGTGGAGGTGAGCGAACAGGGGCCACAGCCGTCCTCGTGGCACAGTTTGTCACACATGTGGATGCTATCTGGAATGGCACGGGGGGGGGCAGTCAACACATTAACAGCCGTTTGGTAGAGACGCTACAAGTACGACGCGGTGTCTTGTGCTTTACCATTAGAACCACAGGGCAGCGGCTTGCTGCAGGTCTTGCCACAGGAGGGGATGGGCTCGGAGCACCGGCGCCGCTCGGGGTAGCCCAGCTCCAGGAGCTTGGCCAGAGGCGTCTGCCCGCAGGGGCAGGTTCTCACCAGCCTGGGGGAGCGTGGGCAAGGCAGGCACGGCCCGCTGTGGCACGCCTGCTGGCATCGGTGGGCCTCGCAGTCCAGCGTCCTGCAAAGGGGTGTCACAAGTCAACACACGTCACAGTGAACAGAAGGCAACAGCTCCACGTCTGATGGTCCAAACCTTGAATAAGGGCTTGCCGAAATGCGCAGTATACAAGATGAAGAGCAATAGGGCGACCCGTGGGGGGTGTGGTATACGGTCAATATACCAAGGCTGAGTGCTGTATCCAGGCCTTTGAGGTTAGGCCCTCAGTAGAAGGGCCATTAGCTGTGGTAAACTGGTTGTCGTCTGGCATGTATCTATACAGTATACTTAAAAAACAATGTTCCCTCACTGTGGCCAAGTGCTGCAATTTGGTATGAACTTACTTCCCACATGTCTTCTGACAGGAGAAGTGTCCGGAGCCATCAAAGCGCTCTTTGTCCGTCCCACAGAGCACGTCTCGTGAGACGCCACCACAGTAGCACACTGGAACGGCGGGAGACAACCATTTGAGACCCAAATTGGCCAGTGTCAAATCCATCCCAGTAGATTCATTAGGCATTGCCATGTTTTTTCAGTTTTTTTACAGTGTGATATATTATTGAAAGTCATATGGCAACATTTTGTCGGTTTTACCCAGTTTCTACTTATCCAAGATCAGACCAACTCATGGATACCATTTTTAAGTCAGTGTAGTTTCAAATATAAAAAAATATATTTTGAGCATATCCAATATTAGCCAGCTCTGCTCAAATGCAGGGACCTTTCATTTTTTCCCAGATGTCAAAGAGAATAGGATGATGATTCAGGCCTGGAATGAGGAAAGTCTAAAAGCCACGGTACATGAGACTGAGTACTATGGGTATGACAGAAGAGTTCTATTACTGTTCTGACAGCTATCCGGTTTAATCGCAATAGGGCCACCCGTGGAGTTTGAGGTACATTGCCATTGACACAAATAGCGGCACTGACACAAATATGACAATGACATCTCCAGAACTTCTCAATGTGACAAAATGGTTGAGGAAGCAGAGAGAATGTCATCTAACCATGAGTCACATTAACAGTGTAGACAATAGGATTCCTCAAATTATAGCAGTAGTAAGTTAACCTGAAATAATTTTATACTTCACACAGACATTGAAATGGTATCAATGTGTATGTCTGACTGGGTAAGCAGAAATAACTATATCTCACAACATTGCGATAAGGACAGACTTGATCCCAGTCAGAATAGGAAGAAACTCATATCCGGAGCAAGCTCTCACCCTGCTGGACCTGTTGTGGGCAAGGCTGGCACGGTCCGCTGTGACACACCTGGGTACAGCTGTGCACGTCACAATTGAGGATGGCGCCACAGCGATCGTCGCAGCGGATTGCCACGGCTTGGCCGCAACGCATCGGCTTACTGCAGAAAGAAGCGTGCAAGCGTATTACTGGGAGCATAGCAGCAAGTAGCTCACATTAACTGTTGTACCCGCCTGAGCCAGCAGTACGTAGGTAAGAGTGGGTTCATGTGGAGACGTTGTCAAGCAGGCATCCAAAGACCTGAGCCCAAGGCAGAACATCATGTCGGGGAATTAGGTTCCATCTGGGATGTGAGGCGAGGAGATGATTAAGTACCTGGTTTTTCCACAGACGCAGGACTTGGTGACAAAGGCAGGACACTGTGGACACGGTCCAGGGTGGCACAATCTGCAGACAGGCAACCAGGGGGCAACACGGCGAAGATGAAAACAGTGACACTATGTAAGAGAACGACTGCTTTTCAGGTGGTGGGGCTCACATGTTACAGGGGTGCTTGCATTCTGCCGAGCTTCTCTTCTTTCCACACATGTCTCCGCAGCTATGTGGGATCTCACTGCGCTGGAACTCCGGGTTGGTTACTTTGCCTGTCGAGCCAAAAAATTAAACAGTATTGGGACTCGGGAATGCGAGTAATGGGAATAGTCGAATTGTGGAAATGTTTTGTTTTTGTCCAAGTATATTTTTGCATAACGCTAGCATGTCTGGATTTGCTAAGTTAGGCGTTTCCAATCCATTTCTTAAGTTGCCTTGCTGTAAGCCACACATGCACACGCCCACTTGTCAAGAACATGGTGGAGGATGACTCATCTGACCAGATCAGTTTTTCCCACATCTCTGTTGACCAGTGCCTGTGGTTTTTGCACCACTGAACTCTAAAATGTGCATTTGTCTTTGTAATGAGGGGTTTATGCACTGCATCCTACTACAACGTCCCCGCCTGTCTAGTTCCCCGTCCTACTACAACGTCCCCGCCTGTCTAGTTCCCC